>JABFQM010001042.1:0-25135 GCA_022816865.1 Zelostemma sp. ZL-2020
TAGTTTCATTAGTATAGATCCATGTACCACCGATATTTTTACCCTGTTCAAAAGCCGTTATCTCGAAATGATTTAAATCGTTCGTTAGATGTCTCGTTGTTATTAAACCCACTGCCCCTCCACCGACGACGCATACTCTCATTTTACTTTCAACCAATCCTGAAACATGAAAAAAACCTGATAGAATGCAATAAAGTAATTAAAGGTATTTTTCACAAAAGCAGGCTCGAAAAACGTGCTTTTTTGCGCTGCAAGGTGCTTCGAAATTCTTATTTCTCGCCTTTGTTATGAAAAATATCGTTCGTAACACGTCAATATTGTCGATTCCGACTAATGTAATTGTAACAGTCGCCTTCAGCACGTGCTACAAACCTCACATCCACCAAAATCGACTTTTCCTCCCTAGTTGCAAAACTCGCACGAAAACATGACTTTTTGATACCTGTAGAGCTGTACCTGAATACCTGTTGCACTTTTATCAATGAATAAATAAGTAAATAAATAAAATAAATAAGAAGCGATGGAAATCGTGAACGCTAGCACGACGCAACTAGAGGTCGTCCAAAGAAGACAAGGACGAAGCACTACACAAAATTTTTAATGGAACAAACAGCCTCATGCTTAACACCATGAAAATTCAAGCGAGCAACGCATGAAATTACTTTTAAAATCATGCAAGCGCGCCGGATATGCGGAAAAAGATTGTAGAGTAAATCTTGATACAAATTTTCGCGAACCAGCCTCCTACCACGCGAAACTCTACCAAGAACGAGACGAGCAGAAGAGGAAATGATAGAAGATGAGTCATCGTCAACATCGAACGACGAAGAAAACGAGGAACACGAGAACCACTTAGAGAACGAACAAGAGGAAGATCAAAAAGTGGAAGACTACTAATACAAATAAAATTCGACGAAATGAAAAAACCTGGAACATTTTTATTCGATTCCGGAACCAAATGTTCTTCAATAAGAAGATTAACATTAAAAGAAACGTATCGCGCCAAACCAAACTCCTCTACAATAATCCAAGGTACCTCAGAACAACCAGAAATGACAGAGGAAAGAATCATCTTAACACTGAACAATAAGATCAACAAAGCTCACATCGTGCGTGAAGAATTTCCATCCTTCACAAGACGGCATACCAGGGGTGGATTTCATAGAAAGAAACGGAGCGTCATCGACATACCAAAAGGAAAGATCATCATCGAAAAAAGAAAATTCAATCATTTCAAAAGATATAGAAAATCACACTGTAATAGCCAAGCCAAATTGGAGAACGATCACGTGCAACCCAACGTGCACGGCGAGAAACATGTTGCGAAAACGTGCTAAAAAATCTCTCAGAAATTACCAAACTCTACGGCAAACGCAGGATAAGATCATTGTTTCACATGTTTTATCAAAATTATGGTAAAAATTAATGCGAGTATGTTTTACATTTCAAATTGAATAATTTGACAGGATTATAACAACTTTTATCATGCCACTGGTCTACTTCACCATCCTGGTCCGAGCCAAATTTTACCATAATCTTGGCAACTTCTATTCATAGGTCGATTATGAACTGGCCGTTGAGTGATTTTTATTTCAAGTTTAGTTTTTCGCCAAAAAGAATCAATCGCTTTCGTTCACTTCTCCTTCTCACTTATGGTAGACATTCCATTGCAATTACTTATTTTTAATCAGCTAGTTTTTACTAGCTGATTAGCTAGCACGCACACATTTATACACACACCTATTCGAACACACTTATTCTCGCTATGGCTTTCAAAAACTACCGAACTCGCAGCGCCTTACATTAGTTGAAAGCTTAGGTCAGGAAATGCCTTGTATATTACACGGTGTACAATTTCTACTCTTGTGAGGAAGAAGTGTTTGCAGTAATAACATTTCAACTCGGATATTCGTGGCTATTCGTGCTTTGGCGCGCGTCGCACGTAAATGTACGCGGAAAAATTGAAAATATATTTTACGCATCAATCGAAATACCGATTCGTCGAACGATTGTAGCAGTTGGCTGCAATAACCGACAAACAATCGACGACAATAGCACATGTAAAAAAAATTTCAGCGAGTTTAAACTTGAAAATCGCGCCGACCGGGCTATGTGGTCTTCTGGACTATGTGGGAGTTTCCATGCAAAAGTTGTGCATTGAAAACGAAATAATGCTCTACAGCTGTTTTTTTTACCATAATTTGAAGAAAGATTATCGACGTATACGTGCGCGTATAGGAAACTTCATCGATCTCAACGCATTATTTGCCTTGAGTAATGGACATTTTGTGATTTTAGTGTCAATTTTTCCCGTGGATTACAGTACAATTTCTTAATCGACTTTTTTAACATAATAATAGCAATTTTTGTCCCCGGTATCTGGCAAAAAAAAAGAAACGAATGGAAATAAGATTTAATTCGTTCAGGAAAACAGGTCATTATCAGTATCCGTCCTGCATCTACCGTGAATTATGGTACTTTTTGATGTAGATTTCTCTCCGTGTAATTTCGGCAATGTCATCGAAAGTCATCCAAATTAACGTTAGATACCCAGTTAACGACGCCTTTATTCACATCACACAGCACGTGTATGCCCTTGTGAAGGTGAAAAACAACCGAGCATCTATTAATTTTTAACTTATCTAAATGTATTGACATCAAAAATTTTGACAAATGCGACGATAAAAGAATCATTAGGCTAGAATCGTTACGAGGAAAAACGAGACTCAATCATCTAGCGATTACGGAAAACGAAACAATTTGGGACATCGTTCAAAACTATCCTGATATCTTTTCACTTTCAAACGATCCCTTGCCTGAAACCAAAATAGCTTATCACAAAATGGGTACTACAGGTAACACTTCGGTTCACGTAAAACAATATCAATACCCTCCAGCTCATAAGAAAGAAATAACTAAACAAATTGAGGAAATGCTACAAAAAGGAATTATCACGCACAGCTCATCACCATAGGATTCATAACTATGAGTAGTTCCGAAGAAAACTGACGCAAGCGAAAAAAAGAAATGGAGAATCGTCAACGACTTCCGAAAATTAAACGAAAAAACTGTTCCTGACGCATACCCCGTACCAAATATCGATGATATTTTAGACAAGCTGGGAAACGCCCAATACTTTCCAGCTTTCGATTGAGCATCTGGATTTCATTGCGTTTTTATAATGTGAGTATACAATGTTATAGATTATTTTCCAATGATCTCAATCGAGCTTGACTAATTGATATTCTTTTTCTGTGATGTCATGAGAATCACTTGTGCCAAATTTTTATTTTCTCAACATACAAATTCATATTTGGAATGTTTTCTTGAAGAAATAAAATTTACACCTTAGTTCAATAAAGATAAAAACGATACGGCCCTCATTCTGAATTGAAAAATGAATACATGCATGGAACTACGGCGTCAAATGGTTTAAATAAATTCAAGTCTACTAATAGTAAGTGTTCGAAATTAAATCTTACCGAAAATGAAAAAGTTGGCTAAAAGAAATCCGATGACGTTCACTGCCATTGTTACAAAGGTAAAATTGCAACGTCCGTGAAGTAACTAAAGAATAAGCGTAAATAACTTATTCAAATAACGGTCTCATGGGGAAGGCTACACGCCCCTCCTCTTCAGTTATGTAATTCAGTCCCGGGCACGCGCAAAAGAAGCTGAAAATTCCCATTTGAGCCCACGGATAGCATAACCGACGCAGCCGTAGCGCTCGGCCTAGTACGCCGGAGAGGGGCAGTCGCGCGACGTGATTGGCCAGATATATTAGTAATGAAAATAGCAAACAAAAAATTTAAACATAGAGAATTTAAAACTCAGTGTTTTTTATTCCTGACATTATTTAGTCAAGCTTATAGTTTTCAATTAAAAAATTGATAAAGTTCGATATTTTGTCAATTGAATTTAAAGTGGAAGTGATACGAAAGTTATACGTTGACACGTGCAAGATAAAAAACTGATAATTTTAAAATAAGTATCATTCAATTTTTATAATATCAGGAACCAAAATGCTACAATTATAGTATTTTGAAAGATTAAAATAAGACAGTGCCAAATCCTCAGATTTAGGTATTATTCTAGGGTGATTCTGGGGGCACACTAGTATCATGGTCCGCTGATAACATTAATAAATTCTATATCGCTATAACTGCATGAGGAAGCAGTTGTACTTCGTCAGATGCACCAGGCATTTATATTCATGTAAAGCCATTTCTGCAATGGCTGAAGAATGAAACGGGAATTTGAAAAACGTAAACTATATGTATGACTATTGATAAATCTGTTTCTATTCGACAACGATAAAATACTTGCGAGCTGATAAGCTAAATGTGAACAATTTAATTTGAAATTGTTTATAAATGATAGAACCGAAAACAAAAATTCTACTATATCCTAATCGATGTAACAGAAATATATTATCATCGGTCGGAAACACCGTTTACGTTTATCATTTTTTGAATAAACAAAATTAGAAAAAATTAATTCTCCATTCCTTTATAATTATCTAATGATTGCGGTGGGTTTGCACAATTCATTAATTTATCAGTTTGATATTTTGTGGGTAACTTATAATTTTCAAGAAATCAGAAATAACAAACCAGTACAGAACACCGAAATTTTTAATATTTCAAGGGTCCACCGAACTGTACGAGTATTTACAAAAAATTACTATTCTCTACTTATTACTGAACACAGCTTCAAAATTTTCTTCGCACAACATCATTCTAACACAAGTGTAACATTCTTTCCGTCGTCCGACAACCAGAACTTTGCTTTCTTGAAAGTCCATGGATTTTTCATTTGCGAAACGTGCCACGTTTCGAAACCGTTTTTATAACGCAACGGCAATGGATCAAAGTGGCCCAGACGAGCCAATTCGTCATCGTACATCCACTGTGCCGTTCCTAATGAATGCGCCGTCCTTTTCGTTGTTTTAAGTTGAGCATCTTTTAACATTTCATTTTTTTCGGGCAATTGCGTAACGTGTTTCAACACCGAAACGTAATATTGTGCCTGGAAAAAATAGTAACCATTACAATTTACATATGAAACATTAACGAAATATCCATTTCTGTACAAAAATCCAAGATTTGCCACCACATATGGCAATAAGAAATGTTTTCCATGAGGTAATCAATATCACAGTATTGATACATCAATATTACAATACAGGGACACACGTCTCTTTATGAAAATAGGATTGAACTCTCTTCACAGAATTAATAGTTACTCAAATATAGCTTAAGCGATTACGTATCGGTAATTTCGTAAATATTGATGTAGCTGTACACTTTTTTACCGATCTAATCGCAAAAGTAAGATTGCAGTAAGTATTTCTCGAAACGAGAAACATATTTCACCACCGTCATCTTATTAAATTTTTTGGGAACCATTACATAGACTAAGGTAACCTTACGCTAATTAAGCTTATAATCCAAATCCGCTTGAAAGATCCTCCTGCTTAACGGATCTTTTTCAGATATCCCTTTACATATTTCTTACATGAATTCAGTCGCCATGTCTCATTATTTTAGAACATACTCCAGAAGTCGATTAAATTATACAATCATTTCGGTTCATAATATGAAGAATAAGAATATAATCCTAGGATAATTCTCATTTGGCATAAATAAAATAAATAAATTCTCGTGGCAACTACAGACAAGAATTCTCGACTTTTATAGGAACATACCTCAATTTTTTGATCACGATCTCACACAGACAAAATGTATAAGCTAAAAGACCTCAAAATCCCAAAACATGAAAAGTTACAGGAATAATTTCGACTTGTCTCACTATTAAAGTTATGAACAGCTATTAAACTTTAACGGAATAAATTTAAGTTATTACCTGTACATGAAACGTGGGAAATGGTAGAACTCCCAATGGCACGCCGATGAAGCCAATTCTCGGATTATTCACGTTGACTATGTGTTTGTACAATGGGAAAATGAAATTATCGTCCAATGTTAACCCGAGAGTTTTATTGAGAAATGGAAAATCATAGTCATATCCAGTACAATACATGAAGACGTCGGCAGTAACTGAGGATCCGTCCAAAAATTTAACCGTGCTATTTATTACGGATTTAACCCCAACCATTTCTTTTATATTTGATGGCAGCGTGCCTTCCAATCTATAAAATTAGTTCCATTTTAAAATTTCAGTTCGATTTTCAATCGTTTCGGGCCACAAAAATGATAAATGGAAATGTTGTTCGAATACTTGCCGTTTATGTCTATGACTAAGATAAATTTGGGTGGAATAATTTGATAATTCGCCACTGATATCAATCCCGGAACTTGATGCTCCTAGAACTACAACGGTTTTTCCGGCAAAATCTTCCGGATATCTGTAGTTATGGCTATGTATTACTGTACCAGGGAAACTTTTTATTCCTCTTACTAGTGGAATGTAAGGTTTAGTATAATGGCTGTAAATATAATTTTTGTTATTACATTGTCTCTCACGAAATTTATATTAATCGAATGTTAATTGGAATGATATTCTAATTAATTCAACTCGATATCGAAACTATTAGTTAAAAACTGTGATAACAAACCCATTGCACACAATAACTGCATCACACACGTAATTTTCTCTTTTGTTATGCTCCAAATTTTGCACTTGTACGTGAAATTTGCCAATCGAATTTGGAGATATATCTTCTACTCTTTTGTTGAACTGTAAGTGAGAAAAAATAAACCTTTTCAGAAAGTCATGAAAATGTATCTCTGCTCAAATGAAGTTTTTACGGGCAATACCGTCTTTCGTCTGTATTACTATTTGTAAGTTTATTTTCTTCAACATTGTAATTAATTACATCAATATCATAAATGATCATTGACATGTTTGAATCGTTTTTCTTTCAGCAAGTTTAATTTTCTGAAGCCTTTTTCTAGATACTTTTTCAAGTACATTGACTTTATTTACAAGTGTAATATCGATACGATTATTAAATATCACGCTCTGAAAACGACCCTTTTGAATCACAATTCGAATTACGTTCTTGACGCAAGAGAAAAAGCTGTTGTGTCAAGATTAGTCTAGTTTTGACTGGGAAGAATTTTTTCTGCAACAAAGGTCGTAATCTTCTCTGATCGAAGCCAGATAATTCCAAAACTGTTCTCGGTGTTAAATTGACGTTAAATCTGTTCACTGAAATTTGTTGCATTTTGTTGCCTTACCAATTTTTCAAAGAAAAATTAATAATTAATCGTTACTGTTGATTGCTATAATTAAGTATGTTATTTGTATTTTCTAGTGTTTTTATTCGGAAAATTTCAATTTATATATTACTTCAATATTTCTTAAATTTGATGCCGTAATTTATGTTGTTAATTCAAATTAAGAGAAACATCCAGCATCGGAAATTTCGGTAAATATCATCTCCCGACAACAAGTAAACAATTATTTTATTTATTTAATGAAACAATTAAACGTAGATAAAACAATATTTCTCACTCTGAGTATTCAGTAGGAAAGGATTGTTACAAATTAATTAAGCTTTGAAAAATCATTCATGCATAAAAATATTACTCGAGATCTTTCTTTTGCTCGCAAAAACGAGACACAATATAATGTAAAAGAATTATTTCTACTGTACCTGATAATACTGTTCCAATTTAAATTCCTTTGTATAATCATGTAAATATTGTAAGACCTCTTGATGAGACAAAGTGGGGTTTTCATAATTTCCTAGTTTCACAAAATCAGGAAGATTCATAACCCGTGCTGGCGTATTCGTTCTATGAAAGAAGATATAACAAATTACAAACCAAAATTTGGCTATAAAAACAATTTACTAAACAAGCATTCAATCTTTACAAAATTACTGAATTCCTGGATTATTCCGAATAATGTAGTATTTACAAAAATGTATTTGCTATTTAAGTTGAAAGATTATTAATCAAATGTATGATTTTCATTTGATTTTCCATGTCCCAACCGTAACGTTATGGTTTTTTTAATTTTTGCCTAAACAAATAACGATTCAAGAAAAAATATATAACAAGATTGGAAGAACATTTACAGCGGTATTTGAAAGTCATAATTATTCTTAATCTTCTAATTATACACGGAGAGAAAGTTTACTTTTGTTCCCTGTTACGGTCGGGATGTTCCTGTGAAATAAATGTATTTTTATAAGGTTTTACGCGTATAATTCTGCACGTTTTTAAAATTCGTACGATATTGGCCAAATCCAATTACACTAACAAATAGAAGATATCCCTTTCTTGTACATGACAATTATTTATCAAATCCAAATCGTGAAAAAACGGACAAGTGTTTTAGCATATTGGTACACATTTTAACGAGTTTCTCGGTTTTGCTCTTGACATTTCACTTTTAATTTTGTTCCATAGTAAGAAAGATGAGTCGATTGTACATGGAAATTATTTTGAAATTGTAATAAATTTTCCATTCCACTCAGATATTATTTATGACGAAACGGGTCATGTTTCATTCATTTGAAAAAACGAATGAATGATTACACCGGAATTTGCAAATCATCTCTTGTCACACATACGCATGTGAATGCACCCACGCACCGTGATTGTACTCATTTTAAAACCTGCTTTTCGTCGTCAACTGTACCTGCGTAGTTTTCGAATTCACAAACTCCTATAAGGTATTCTTCGTTAATATTCGTGTCATTTTTATTTTTATGAAATGAGCGAGCCGGAATGCATTTAACTTTTCCGTGTTTATCATTGGCAACATACAAGTGCCATTGCAGAATGTTATGGAATTGGGTTCAACAGAAATCACGAAGAATTAAGTTTTATTTTCCATAATTATACTGAACCTCATTAGAAATTAGTACGTTTACCTGGTGAATAATTTTTGTTGTCTACATTGCACAACATTCTATTGCAATTCATTTGACATCTTTTTTTATTGAGTTGCGGTAAATTTTCCGAAGCTACTATTTCAATATGGTTTCGAAAACCAATTACACAATACCATTTAGATAAAACATTTGCCATTCGTAATATGAGCTCGTTTATTACCTGAGATATTTGTACATGCTAGAATGAACTGGCAAACTGGCATTACTATCCAAGCTAGTTTTATTAGAATAGACCCATGTGCCGCCGATATTTTCACCCTGTTCGAAAGCCGTTATTTCGAAATAATTCAAATTGTTCGATAGATGTCTCGTTGTTATTAAACCCGCTGCCCCTCCACCGACGACGCATACTCTCATTTTACTTTCAACCAATCCTGAAACATGACAACAACATGATATAATGCAATAAAGTAATTAAACGTATTTCAAGAGCGCTTTTAAATTTATATACACAAGACTTTCCCACACGTAAGCAACATAAACTTCATTTTACAATTCTTTAAAGTTCAACAATAATCGTTAAAAACGTTCATTATCATCAAAATAACATGAAACAAAGTCCATCCGCTCCGTACGGGTAATAAAATAAGATTACACCACGCATAATATTACACAGAGAAAAGAAAGTCTGAAATGTAAACTTGGCTGGATACATTTTAATTCAATAAGTAACTTATTCTAATATCGAATATTTCCCTGAAAGAAATCTATGAAGTTTTGTGAGTAAAGAATTATTTCGGTCGGAAATTAATGAATGAAGTGACTAACTCAGCTCAAGTTCCGTCATCCTATTAATTCTAAGTTGGAAAATACACTACGATTCGGCTCGAAAACAGTTTTTCAACTAAATTTGAGTCGAAAAATGGACTTTTTTTCGGCATGATAATTTGCTTTCAACTTCAACACTTGGTTACAGATAACTCTTGATCTTGCAACAAGACTTTCCTTGTAAAATGATATACATGTTATTTATGCATTCATGATTTCTATACTTTTATTTATTTATGTAATCTTTATAAATAAAGTATACTGTGCGTCGCTGTGCTATGTCTCGATTATTTTTATGCACGTTGAACTTGAAGTGATTTTCAGATTTTATTGGGATAGATTAAAACCCTGACATAGTCGATGTAAATCAAAAATAGTTCGAAGCATAATCCACTGATTCGGAATCGAAAGTCCCAACTAGATTGTTCAAAAATTGTGTAAATTTCGGTTCTCTCCTGACAAATTGCACGATGTGCAAGGAGAACCACTCCAAACGGAATTATTTCACGGTGCAAATTCACGGTGTCGATTTTAATCTTAAATTTTGGATTACCAAGCACCCTACGCGTATATAAAACTATGAATCGTTCACTTCGTCATTTGAAATGGTTGTATCACTCCGCATAATTCACACCGTAAATTTTTCACACCAAAAATAACAAACTTTGCATTTTTTTACAATACACTGTTCTATATATGACCAGTTTTCTTAACCTGAGGACTGTCGTTTTTATACTCAAGTTTGTTAAACTCTCGACCCATTTTTCACCATCGTAATAAAAATTGTATTAAGCTCATTTTTGAATTAAAAAATGAATAAATGCATGAAATAACGGCGTAAAATGGGTTGAATAAATGTAAGTCTACAAAAAGTAAGTATTCAAAATTAACTCTAACCGAAAATTAAAAAGTTGGCTAAAAGAAATCCGATGACGTTCACTGCCATTGTTACAAAGGTAAAATTTCAACGTCCGTGAATTAACTAAAGAATGAGCGCGAATAAATTGTTTAAATAACGGTCTTATGGGGAGGCAATGTAGGGGCCATACGCCCCTCCTCTTCAGTGATGTAATTCAGTCCCGCGTACGCGCAAAAGAAGCTGAAAATTCCCATTTGATAAAACTATTTGATAAAACTATCAGGTAATTTGGTCGTTTTACCAAATGAATTCGTCAAATGTTTTTACCAAACATGTGCACGCGCACTTGTGGAAATACCAAGTAGAAATTTGAAATGGAAATTTGAAGTGATTTTTAAACAAACGGTTTGACCGAATAATTATCAATTATTCTCAATGTTTTCGGCAGATATTAACGATATTTCATGGCTACTATTGATAAATTCACTGCTGTAACTGGTGATACTGTGACTATTGAATTCTGACGACTCATATGTTTTATTAGGTGTCTATCTGTTAGCCGAAAAGTTTATCAATTTCTGTAAGTGATAAGATTACACTTGCCTAATTCTATAATTACACAATACCGTAAAGTTGAAACCAATTCAAATTCACAACCAAAATGAATGTAATGACATTTTCATTTATTAATATCAATTTAAAAAAGAACAAGAATAATCATAAAGATTATTCATTCAAAATGCAGTAGACCATTGTTTGTAAAACCACTTTCACTGGCGTTAATTAATGCTCAAGAAATTAATATTTGCCTTTGTATTATAATCATTTATAAATTATTTTCACATGCACTTGATCGTCACACAAAATTAACTCCGCGTCTTTATAATTCCCTGGGTATTTATTCCGTTCGGCTTTCTACGCGAAATGACTGTTTTTATAATACGCTGTGAATTGAAATGACCTAAACGCGCCAAGTCGCCGTTGTAGTCGATGTGCGTGCTTTTTCCTTTCTGTTTTCAACCTTGAATCTTCCAACATTCGCGTCATTTAAGGCAATCGACGACATGAAAATAAATGCCGATAAAACATTTAGTTTTAAACATCCGAGAAAGAATTGCATTCCGTAGTAACTCATGATAAAATTGGTGGAATGTGAAACGTATTACACAATAAACAATAACCGCGTATCGAATTCATACCTGCATATGGAACAAAGGAAGTGGGAAAATGTAATTATCATCAACGCTTATCAGCGATCATAACTCTCGTTCTTCTATTCTTCTTCCACCAACGGATCCCTCTATCCCGTGTAGCAAAATTTTTGCGACAGCTATGATCACTGACTCTTATATCAAGAGCATCGCCAAGAAACGGAAAGCTGGATTAATATCCAGAGCAAAAATTAAAAACAACAGCTATAATCGTAGAACACACGAAACACCGGAAGTTTATGTCGCGTTTGATTGAAGTTTGCCTTCTATTCTGCGAGATCAATTCATCGGTAATTATCGGAAATCGTGAGTCATGAAATTCTTCGTACTTGTTTGGAGACGAGAAGAAAAAAACAATCTCTAACAATAGTTTTTGTTGTAATCCCAGCTGAAGAAATCCATTCAGGTTTTGTTTCTTTCGAATTAATTTCGAAAAAACCAAATATGTACTTCTCGTAAAAGAAGTTTTAAATCGTATTTGATTAGAAATTCTAGAAGGAAAAACCAAATGGATTTGTTCAATACTTGCCATGATTTATTGTGACTAGGATAAACGTGAAGTAACTCAGTACTGATATCAATGCCGAAGTGCGATGCTCCAAGGATTAAAATCGCCGGTTTCCTGTATTCGTGACCTAACTATATGACCTAACCTAACCGGCAAAACTTTCTATTCCAGATATTAGCAAAAGTTACGGCTTGCGATAATACCTGCAAATATTAATTATTTCATTGTCATACTTCCGCTTGCAAAATTCCTACAATTTCGATTTCTTGCAATTATGATACACGCAATGACTGCGTCGAATGTATAATTTTCCAATTCATTGTTCTCCGAATTTTTTACTTGTACATCAAACATTCCATTCGGAATGTGAGAAACTTTTCCTGCAATTTCGTAGGACTGGCAATTTATAGTGTAATTTATAATCCTGCCTTCATTTTTTTGTTCAGTCTAATTACATATTCATTGAACATTCATTTCTTCTTTTGTTCGGTTTGTGTAACGAAAAATGACTGCCCCAGAGTCCTCACCCAGATTAACAACATTTCGAAAGAAAAAAATTTCTTGAATAAATATTACTGATAAAAGAACATGTTGAGACTATGTTTTTTCAAGCAGAAGTTTGTTCTTTACATTATGCTTCCATCATTGTTTTCTCATGAATGTTTATACACAAAATTGTTTATTCGCAAAATGAAGTAAATTTTGATAAGCATTCCTCATTAATTAAATGGAATGTTTGTACTCGGAAGTAATCAATTGTTTATCATGGAAATAATAATTTATTTATAATTTATTTTACAAATAAAAGGGTAAAAAAATCTAATTTTACATGTTCGCGATATAAATTTTTAATCCAAATATTTGATTCTTAAAACTGATCAAAAAATAAAATTAACCGAAGTAATCGAAGACGAAAAATTAAAAAAATTGGCAATAAATTTGCGATTTTCATTAAACCACAAAATTTTTAATCACTCGTGAGTTTTCTCATTTTCCCTCACGCGAAACCGAAATAAGAGGCAACAAAAAGATCTCAAATAATTTAGTCAATCGAGTTGTCACTAATTAAGATTAATCTTGGAAACAATTTTTGGTAAAATACATATATAATAAATAGATTCCAAAATTAATCTCCAAACCTTTAAAATATTTATTATGGACACTTTTCAGTATTTTCAAAATCCATAATTACCTGAAATTGTTATACATGCTGGTGTACACTGACACATCAGCATGTATAACAAGCATTTATATTCATAAATTACACCGATAACATCGTTATCAAGCGAGCTCGTTTTATCAAATACATCGCTAAATTTCTGCAACAATAAATTATAAAATTGTAAATAAAACGTGAACATAACAAATCATTTTCAAAAGTCACTACGAATAAAATGACTTTTCAACGTTAAAATTGTTGATCAGAGATATTCAATGAAAAATTAACAATGCCCGTAAATTGATAACTAAAAATTTTAAATCGGAAGTAGAATATAACGCTCAACAATTATATTAATAATATTTTTATTGTTATACGATAAATTTATTCACATCCAGTTCTGAGCAGGTGCTAAAAATATAAAGTCTATATTACAACGAACTTCCCAATGGATTCGTAGTTCACACTCTGTATTTTACAATTAAAAAATGCGATACAAAAAGTGCAATCGGTGAAACTTGTGTCACAAAAAAGTTTTGACGGAGGACTATAAAGCTCGACCAATATCCCGCGCTTTTGATATAAATATATACGAACAATTCGCATAATTAAAATAGCCCATTAAAATGCTTCCTCTGCAAACTTTTATCAGAACAGGAAAATTTTGCACTGAAAAATCGTAAAATTTTTTCATCAATTTTCATCAAAAATGTCCGACAATTATCTCACTTTTAAAAACATATATCACAAAATTCTATCATTTTTCCACATCTTATGTTTCTTACAAGAAAATATTTCTAATTGATTCAATCATTTTTATACTCTTGCCAGTGTAATATTTCCATTAAAGTCGCACATATTGAAGCGCACTTCAAAGACTTCAAAGTCTGTTTCAGGTCGAACGAACATTTTTCCCAACAAATAAATTGCAACACTTGCTAACGTGATATTAATTCATAATACTTTGGCCAGTTGGTGACACTGTTCCAAGTCCCTTGTAATTTTGTCATTGCAAATTCAAATTTTCAAAGTAACAAATCATTTTCACACAAATGCATTCAACATGCATGAAACAATTACTTATAACCCGGTAAACTTTTTGCATTAACAATAACGCAACGCAATAGTAGGTTCATAAAACGTTAAAATACACTTTTCAGTAAATAAATCAATTCGTTATATATTTCATATATTTTCAGAAACAAGAGGGAAATTTCTTAACCATTAAAAATACCAAGACGTGTTTTCGATAAGATTATCCGACGAAAAAAAAAGAAAATCATTCGAGCGTTATTTACAAAAAGCAGGTGTTTGGATTCCATAAAAGGACCTGGTCCATTTCGCGAATTGGAAGAAGAGAATGAATAAAACACCATTACATCTACGATTTAACAATAAATTCTTAACAGTCGGCCCTTTCTATAAATGTACAAACAATCCAAATTACACATATCTCGAGGTTAATGGAGTAAATGTGAAAACGGTGCCTCGCTGGAATGGAAGATGCGCAGACTTGAAATAAATGTTACGATTAACAAATCCGCAAAGAGTATAATGCCATCGGAAGCTGTGCTTACAAAAATATTCTTTACGGCGAGAAGACACGAATTTCTTTCCTCTTCATACTCGCTCAACAACAGAACTTGAGTATTTGGAGGAAAACGTTTGTGTTTCATTGGTCATTCGCCAGTCGCAAGTTACATTGTGTTTTTATCGTTAAAGTCTCGAACACATAAAACACGCTCGCATGAAGAAAAGAAAAGCTCCGTCGATCGGATTTCTCTTAACTTTCCTACCGTTTCTCTTTTGTACATTGCTTATTATTTACACGTTTTCATGAATATTCTCAACGAAAGACCAACAAAGTTTCGTGACGTTCGGCCCTTGAATTTCCTCCATCAAAAAGCTTGGCCGGAATAATGCAATGTTGGGTCATCGACGCTTTTAGAGAGTTTTTATCTACAAATAGTCGCGTGATTCTTCTTCTTCATTCAGCCTTCGCTCACGGAAGACAGGGAACTACGAGTGGAGCTGAGGTGGCGATGCGAGAGCTCGGGTAAATCCGATGGCAGGCACAACGGCACGGCGCTGGGGCCGTAAATCGCCTCCTGTTCCTCTAGTTGAAGGACAAACTGCTCTTCCAGTTTCTGCAAAATTTTCACATTTTTTCAATCAACGTTTCAACAAATTTCATACATTTTCGAAAATGCCACCTCTTGTTTTCCAGTGACAAAGTCTTATTATTTTGCAAAGTTTCGAGTTTAAGGTAGAACTTTCACGGTAATCAGTATTCAATGGAAAAAACGATTTCAATAACATTAAAATAATGTTTCCTGTTCCCGTGAAAGAAACGCTGAGAAGGAACAATAATAACCATTCAAGATTCAGAACTGGCTAAAATTTCGTAACTAAAAGCCACCACTGAGAAACGAGGGAAAACAAAACTTTCGCTCTTTGCATACATGTAAATTGTCACCTCGAGGAAGATTGGCGTTTGTACATTTCGTCAAAGTTCATATCCCGGTGACTCAAATGTGAAAAAAAAAATGTCAACTAACCTTTTTACTCTCTGTCTCGTCATCCGAATTCGGGCTCGTTTAAGCGTGGCGCGTTTTTAAGGAAAAAACTTCAAGGAAAACAAACACGGTTTATACACAAAAATGCGACTATACAAACAAAAAAGTTGCATGTTTTATGAAACGAAAAGAAAATCTTCAACAGAAAAGTTCAAACTTGAAAGCAATATAAAAAAAATCTTTTGCGAGTGACAAAATTCCATAAACTTTTCGGTTGTTGGGCGACTTTACGACAACGAAACAAGGCGCAAAACATGTGTTTCACTGAACGAGCTTGATTTTACGCTGTGAAAACGGGCAATCGAGACTACAAAGCAATGGTTTACGTAAACGAAAAAAAACTACGCGAAATTGTATACTTTGGGTTATTAGTAATACGATGTCTCGGTATTTGGAGAAAATATGACATGCGATACCAAAAGTGAGACTTGTGGAACTGACGAATACAAAAGCTTGGGCACATTGCACATACATAAATAACACACGCAAGCAAAAGATGTGAACAGGCAGTTTACGGAAAATCGAGGCCAGCTTGGTTTTGACAAATTTCGTGACGGGAATGAGGCGGATGATGTAATGGCCTGATAAAAGCAGGCTAACGACGGGAATTTCTGGGTAGGGTATCGGCAGAGGAAGACGCTTCGATGCCGGGACGCAACGTCGCTCGTGGAATGGTGAAGGAGTCGATGGAAGTGCGAGACAATTTCGGAGACCCTTTCCAAACATCGTACATCGACATGAGGGAACAGTTCAAGGTAGACAGGGAAAAGTTACTAAATCGTGGCGATAAATAGCCACGGTAACGGTCCTCCAAAGCTCCATTTTCAGCCTCCAACTTGGTCTCTAACTTCTATAAAAAGTATGACACGAGTCATTTTAATGACTGATATGGTATGACAGGCCATTTTGTTGTTTACGTTAATAACAAATTCATTTCGATTAATTGCGAATCAATTGTTTTTTTTCTATTGAAAAGTTTTATAATTTGCAATTGACAAAAAAACTAATTGCTTTTCAATGAAAGATCCAAGCTAAACACTCCATGTCAGATTAAAAACCTTCTGTTTAAAAGTGTGCCATACAAAAGTTGACAATTTTTGTAACTCAAAAAAAAGGATTCTACAAAATTGTTTGACAAAAAATGGATGTAAACATGACATGGAATGCGCCATAATGCGAATTTATATAAATTAAATAATTTTATTGTAAAAACAACACGTCGATTATTTAACTCTATTTCAAAACTCAATCAGAGCTTATAATTTTCAACAAATTAGCAAGTAAACGAAAGTATAAACATCCATTATCAAATCAAAGTTCATTTAGTTGAAATTCAAAGGCAGAAAGCAGTAACAAAATTAAAGTTAAATTCACTCTGCAAACCAGAAAAACAGACGTGCAGCAAATAGAACCGAGCAACAAAGATGCATCATTATGCACAAGAAAAAACTATTTATATATCCTAATAAAATCATAAAAACTCAACGAGAAAAGCTTCCAATTTCGAGTTAAACAGCGCCACAAAATTTACAGTCTAATCGTTTTTCTTAAAATCAATATATATTTTCTTATTTTGCCTTCATAAATGCGCAGTTTATCAAGTCCAATAAAATTGCAACACGCTTACAACTTTCATAAACATATTTCTCATTGAAAACCCGACCAACAGTTCCCTCTAACAAAGATCAAAAATGAGTCGAACCTGTTTACGTGGCATAAGAAGCCCCTTCCACTCTTTGACTTCCCTTGAATATTCGTCCTCCTGCTCCTTAAGCTTCATAATTTCATGCTCCATGAGCATTTTGCGTTTCTCGTTCTGCAACTGCTCGAGTTCTTTGATGGTCGCGTCGCTCTGCGCCCTGACCTCCTCGAGTTGTCGCGCGTGTTTCAGCTCGAAACGCTGCTGCTCCGCTGTATACCTCTTTTTCTCATTCTCCTGGAATTTCTTTAACTTCTCACGCTCAGCGTCAGGATTCGGCGTCGGCGAGGACATGGAAATTCTCATCGACTCGCGGAACATCATCTCCCGTGCTTTCATCTCGTTCCGGATGCGCTTCGGCAGGTTCCTGCGCTCGACCGTCTGCCTTTTTACGAGCTCCTCCTCTCTGCGCTGATTCATGCGCTTCATCTGTTCGAGCTCCTTGTCGTGTCGTATGAGCATCTGGTGACGCTGCAGGAAGAAAATGTCCTTGAGCTGTCGCTTAAGGAACTGTTGTCGTTCGTGGATCTGGCGCTCCTCGAGCTCCCAAAGTGCGGCCTCGCGCCCTCTCATAAGCTGTTGTTTTTGTTGCAAAAACTGACGCTCCATGAGTGCAATTTTTTCGCGATGACTGTCGGACAAACGGCGCAACGACGTCTCGTAGCTTTCCTGGAGCTTTTTCACGAAAATATCTTCGCGCTCTTCATGCTCAGCTTCGAGCTTTTCCTTACGCTCCTTGAAAGCGCCTTTTCGCTTCTCTTTCGGCATGAGGTCCGTCTCTTGTTTGATGAGGCGCAAGTCTTGCTTCAAGCCCTCGCGAAACTGTTTGAGCTCGCGTTCGTGCTCGCCACGTATCTTTTTCGTGGCTAAACGTAGGTCCGCATCTTGCTGAGCCTCGGCGCGTTCGATTAATTGCCTCTGCTGACGCGCCAATGCCTCCAGGTCCCCTTCCGAGGTTCGTTCGAGCAATTGCCGTTCCTGTAAAAAAGTAACTCGAGCGTTTAATAACGTACGCAATTCAAAGATTTTCTTTCATTTAAATGCTAAAAAAACCGACCTGTTCGAATCGTTTCTCTTGCTGCTCCTTGTTGATCTGCGCTTTTTGCGAGAGATCCTGAAACTGCTTTTGCTCAATTTTTTGCAGCAACTTCAGTTCTCTGAGCTCCTGTTTCCTGAATATCTGGTCGTCGTAAAAATTGCCGTTCTCGTCATCCCCGTAGATGACTTTAGAAGTCGTAGTCGTTACAACGACGCCGTCAATTTCAAACTTGCGAGTTCTCTTTCTCGTTTTTTTCTTCAAGTTCATCATCTGTATGTCCTCCTTGGTCCTCTGCGTCCGCGGCGGGTCGCGTGTATAGTCAGACTTCCGCCTCATTACAACTTGGTCCTCAGCCTCGCGACTCACGTGATTGTGATTGTTCTCCTTGTTCGAGCCTCGACTATCTTGACTGATGGTCGTGGAAATGGACTCGGCGTCGGAGCGGTCAATGCTCTTGTTTGGCGTGTAAGAGCGCGTCGAGCCTGAATCGCTGTCGAGGCCGATCGGCGCGGACTTGGCGTGATTCTGCCTCGATTCGTTTACCCGCGGCAAAACCTTTGTCATCCTGGAATTCACTTGTCCATTCATTCGCTTGGAGCCGTGCTCTGCGACTGCAGAAACCGACGTGCAGACGACTTCATCCCCGCTGTCACTCTTCAAACTCGAACGCTCGTGCGAGCTTTGGTTGCTCAAAGATGATCCCGTACGCGCCACGGACGAGTCTTTGACTTGTTCCTGCTCATCTCCGACCTTCAAGAAAGTTTGCAAGTCAGCGTTGATTGCATTTCACTCATTTTAAATTTCGAATAAAGAAAAGTATTTCTACCGCTAGAAAGGAAACTTTCCTATTTATTATAACAAAAGAGCTGTTTACCGTAACAACCGAAACATGACTAGTATCCTGGAGTTGGTCCACGATCGGACTGACTATAACGACCTCGGACTCGTCGAGTTTCTTGCCAACGCGTTTGGGAGTTTCGGTGATGATGATGGGTTGTTCTTGCGGAGTATATTCCAGACTGTCAAGACTGGGAAAGCCGTCATCGTCTGTCGAGCTTTCGTTGACTTGCGTTTTGTTCGTTTCGTTAGCGACGATCACAACTTCGGAGATCGAAGAACGCCGGAGTGCTGGCGGCGTTGACGAAGCGTCAACAAGAACTGGTGGATGCGTCGTAACCACCGTTACTTGGCTGACGTTGCTTGCAAGACTGTTCGATGGGTCCGGCGAGTCTGATATTATGTGAACTGTCGATTTTTTTGGCCGCACTTCTGTATCCAACTTTTGCGATTGGCCTGGAATTAATTTCATCAATGAATTGCGGCAAAACACATCGTATTTCGTAGTTGACTTGAAAATTGTTTAAATTGTCTGATGTACCTGTAATAACAACGACATTATCTCCGGTACGACTCCTAGAAACACTCCTACTCCTGAGAGGCGTCGAGGTAGAGGTTACGACGGATACATTGACTGCCGAGCCTCGCCTATCCCTCGAGCGATCCACCGTGTCTTGATTTTCACGCTTGTCGGAAATGTCGTGCAGCGAACCTCCGAGAACATCGCTCGTTGATTCGACGCCAACTTTTACATCTCCCATAGAGACAGCTTTAATGGCCGTTTCTTGCACATCGTTCAATACCAACATCTTTGCGCTCCCTTCAGACAACTGCCTTTCGAATACTGCATTCAGCTTGTCCTCCACCGATCGTCGCTTCTCTTTCAAACTCTTTCCGCCTTCTATCATCGCTTCGCTCGACAACTTCTTTTCACTTCTAAAAAACAAAGAACTTTTATTTGAGAATTCGTTCCTTTTTTTAAGAACAAAGTATTTTTTACAAACCTGCTCTTTTCTTTCAGTGAACTTTGCTTCTGGAGAACAAGTTTCCTCCATTCGTCGTTGGACTCTTGCTTGACAGGCGCAGACTTTCTTTTCTCCTCGGTACTCGGGTGCTTTTTCCCGGGAGCTCTCTTTGGTTTAACGTCGGCATAAATCAAGCCCTCGGTATCGATCGGCCTGACAGTCACTTTTTTCTCCGCATCTTCACTGGGACCAGTCGGTTTTTCATTTTCGCCATTGAGCATTGGCGAGCAGGCCCGCTCGTGATTCTGCGGCAGTGATTTCTCAACCGGTGACTTGTTCTTTTCAGAGGTGGCTTCAATGGCACTGGATTTCTCGGAAGTTTTTGCCAGATTTTCCTTTTCTTCTGACTTGCTGTCTTGGCACAAGGGCGGTGGCGGCGGTGCCGGGCCCTTCTCCCTTGAAACACGACGCTCGCTCGACTCGACGGGAGGTTTCGGAGCCTACAAATTGACAATGAAATATTTAATATGCTTCAACTTTTTTTACAACGAAATAAAAAACGTAAGAAAAAAAGGAACTGACCGGTTTCTTTTCCACTGACAAAGGTACGTTTTCTTTGGATTCAGCTTTACGGAGCTTTTTGCTGCGCTCATCTTTATCTCCATCCTGGGCCATCTCCCGCTTGTTGCTTTCTTCCTTTGCAGCGGGGACATTTGATGCGACAATGGACTCCTTTTCTGTAACTGCAAGAAATGCTAGTTAAATATCTTATACGAATCAACGGATAATTAAATTTTCTTCAAAATGTACTCACCCTTCACATCATTGTCACTACGCACAGAAGCAGAGTCATCTTGGTCCAGCTCCAGGGGAAGCTGAGACGTGCGCTGCTCCTGTAAATAACACGATTATCAGTAAATTTAATAAAATTAAAACAATTTTTCAAATCACTGGGAAACAATCAACATGGATGTTCGACGACAGGAATTGCTACATTTCTAGTTGCTTTGTTTTTCAACATTAATTTTAACATGCAATTAGAGATTCACTAAATACAAAATATAAAAGAGTTGTTAATGTTTAATTGCAGGTGGTCAGAGGCGAGCAATGTTTCTTACAATTGAAACAATTAAAAACTGCAAAATAAAGTTTGCAACATTGTTTCAAAAGCAGTCATTTGCCCAGCTAATAAAGAGTGAACTCGCAAAAACTACTGACCTGGAAAACACAGGGCTGGCGGGGCTGGCAAGGCCCGGGCGAATCACATGCAGAGCCAAAAATTGAATAAACAAATATTGGTTAAGCGTTGAAAAAAGGCGAACCGAGTTGCAAAAAAATTATACTCGATATCTTAAACCCAGTATTAAAATGCCACATGCCAAAGAACACAAAATTGTATTCCAGCGAGAATATAAAATGTTAATCTTTCGATGTGCAAAAATAAGTTCAGCAAAATAACGATGGCGTGTTTCCGCTGCAGCGCGGCGAAAGAAAGCTCTTTCAAACTTGTCAAACTGCTCGATCGGGCAGCTGAACGTTAAAATTTCAAGTGAGTAAGCAGCTTACCAATCCTCTGATATTGTTCTCTGTGCTTTTTCGCCTTTTTGGCCTTCTATGGTTGTGCAAGCGTGTAACAACGTACATATGACACATGTTAATTTCACGAATCAAGCACAGTGCTCGTCTTCGTTCCACAGAAAATGTGATAAGCATGCTTCCTTGAAGCGACGCGCCATTTTTCCGGAGCTCGAGTACTTTTTGCATTAACATTTGGGCACTGATTTACAAAACGCGATGGTTAGTTTCATGCTATCCATTTTTTTCATCAAACCATAAATGGAATGTTTTAAAACTCGATTGAAAATACCCAGAGAAAAATGATCTACTAAAATTCACAAGTACAGGGAGTGAATTACTTTAAAGGCGTAGAAACAATTCCCGGTACACTTTCGTAAGAAAAATAATTCAACAACCAAAACTTTCGACAATTTCATGGGTTTCATTAGAATTACTTGAGAAAAGTTTTCCAAGACATGCAAATTTCGGGTCCAATGTAAATGAAAGCAAAAGCAAAAGTGGCAAAGAGTGACAAAGTCAACCTCGGTTTCTTCATCAACGAGTTCTTCCTCGACGACGTCGGCCTTGTACTCGAGCAGCAAATCGCGAATAGGCTTGGAGTCGAGGGTGCAGTTGATGAACGGATGCTTGAGCAGTTCGTCGGCAGTCGGGCGAGTCACGGGATCCTTGATCAACGCCTTTACGATAAAATCGTTAAAGTCCTTGCTCCACTTTCCCGGCTGCTCCAGCTTTGGCGGGTCGCTTTTCTGAATCTTCAGCAAGACGCGCATCGGGGACATTTCATGATTCGGTGGCTCCATTTGCGCGAATTCGATTAGGGTTATTCCCAAAGACCAAATGTCAACCTAGAAAACAAACAAAAATCAACTCTCTACTCGTGTTCCTCATCGACGAATCGTAAAGATGGAAAATGTGCGCAATTCACCTTGATATCGTAAGGATTGTCCCTGAAAGTTTCGCACAACACCACTTCCGGTGCCATCCAGTAAGGCGTGCCAATAAATGTGTCGTGTTTTTGTAAGGTGTGCTTATTTTTCGCAGACACGCCGAAATCCGCTGCAACCCAAGAATTAGTTAATAAATTTGGGAGACGTGGAAAAGCGCCAATGATTGTAGCTCGATTTACCTATTTTAACACCACCCGCCATCGTGAGCAATACATTTCCGGCTTTTAAATCCCTGTGTATGATTTTGGACTTGTGTAAAAAAGCTAGACCTTTGGTCATTTGCTGGCAGACGTACGATATCTGCGGCTCTGTCAGGGCTTTTTCCAGCTCGACCATTATCGAGTCTACCGCACCTCCGTCGCAATATTCGATCAGCATCTGTATCAATTACATCGAGTAACGTAATATAGATCTCTTCAGCGGAGATGCGCATTTGTTGATTTACACGTCGATTACATACCCATAATTTGGCTTCTATAAAGTATGCTTCGTGCAGTTCGACTACGTTCTGATGCTTGCACTCGGACAATATGTCAATTTCTATCATAAAATCGCTCAAGTCGTCTTCGCCTTCCAGCGCGCACATTTTTGCAGCAGCCAGTTGTTGCGTCTGCCTATGTTGAGCCTGGAATTGCATTTTTATATTATCTTTTTATCAATAAGTAAATGGTTTGTTTTCAAGTTGATAGAAAATTCACATTTGAACTAAAAAAAAAGCAGGCATAAGTCGTCGAAGTTTTACCTTGTAAACTTTACCAAAAGCACCGTCGCCCAATTCGCCAATCATTTCCCAAAACTCTTCGGGGTTACAGTCCATCTTGATGTTGTTGTAAACTTTCT
Source organism: Zelostemma sp. ZL-2020 (assembly GCA_022816865.1). Lineage (NCBI taxonomy): Eukaryota > Metazoa > Arthropoda > Insecta > Hymenoptera > Platygastridae > Zelostemma > Zelostemma sp. ZL-2020. The sequence continues at coordinate 23,856 of JABFQM010001042.1, forward strand.
TTTTCTTGGCATCGTTGCCACCAAGGTGGAATGCTTTCTTGAGGTTCGAAAAGAACGACATCTTGGCAATTCTTATTTATATCAACTCGTAGATATTCAAACGAACCTCGTTCTTTTTACATAACGCGTCGGCAATAAATGGTACTCGCTTGACAAATATACTATACAATTTTCCAAAAAATATACATTTGTTACATTTACTCAGTCTTTTCGTGTGGAAAAAATTGTCTCGACTCTCGCGTTTTTAGTTGCTTACTTGAACAACTTTGCATTCGACATTCGTGGAATCGCGGAAATGAACTTTTTTTTCATTTTCTCATTTACTCATATCCCCACTCGCCACCCGGGGACCAAGTGGGATCGCTCCCGCATCTTGGGGATGTTTATGACGGTGCTATCGATTTCAAACGGCAAACTCGAGACATTCTTCGACAGGAACATGCGAAGCGAAACCCATTTCTGTCGATTCCTCGCTCCAATATTCCGATCGCCCGTCTTCTGTAAAAATACAAAACATTTTTAATGTCACCATTTTTTCATCCATTTTTCATGACGTGGAAATGCTCTGAAACATCACCTTTCAATATGTAATCTCGAGATGGATAATAATTACGCAATGACGTTAACGTAACACTGGTTCCGATGATTCAAAAAAAGTTGTATCCATTTTAAACCAGCTTCTCGTTTCTTTGACAAAAAAAACAGTAACTCGACTTTTACATTAAAACTAAAGGTGAAACAAAACTAGATGCTACGAAATTATCAAAGTGAATGAAAATGTGTCCACAAATAGACACTTTAAAATTAAAAACTATGAGTAGTTGTTACAGAAATAAACTCAATCAACCCAGAAATGAGTAATTAATATGAGCCTTAATGACCTTTTAATTACCTGATTCAAAGGTTGATTTACAACATTTATTCCATTTATTTTTCCAGCTTTTCCAGCCGAAAAATATGATTTTTGCTATCATAAAGTGACAAACTCGAATCAACTGATACAAATGTGTCGCAATATCTTCTTAGGCGAAACTCGATAATTGAAGCTAATAAAAAAAAATGTAAATGTAATGTTTGGAACGAAATTTATGCGACGTTGTGTCACTTAACATCGAAATTACTATTTGTGAAAGCGCAAAGACATTTTCGAAAGAATTTTCGTAGAAATTGGGTACCCCGAGAACCATGCATAAATAATTATCGAGCAAATTCAAAAACTGCTCGAGGCATCGTCCTTCTCAATAGTTTAGAAATTCCTGAGATAGAGAAAACTTGGACAC
>JABFQM010001043.1:0-25115 GCA_022816865.1 Zelostemma sp. ZL-2020
TTTCATATTCGCTCGAATATGAGCACGACAAGCGCGGCGGATAAATGTAAGACGTGGGCACATGAAAGGAGTATCGCGGATAACGCTATAAACAGTCAGGAGAAACGACACGGCTGGTAGGCCTATGTAACTCGCATTTTATTCATGTGGGTGACACAAAACGGCTTCGAATTTATGCGTGCCGTAATTCGTTTTGTCAGCTTCAAAATGTGCCGCGGAATCGGACGTTCCTCCGAGATAAGAAACTCGTATCAAGAAAATGATAAAAATATGTAGGAACAATCTAACGGAGGCATAAATTTTGCCCTTTCTAAACAATCGCGTGGGCGGTCGCGGAACGTAGAGCTTTAAGTTTTGATAGGTCAACTTTTTGTCGCTAAAAAAGAACCGATGAAACTGCAATTGCATTATCGCGATCGAGTCCATAACCACTGGCATTACTTTCAATGTCTCGTAATCAATTATTATCACACTCTACTTAGCGAACCAGGGAAGGGGCAAAAAATATTGTCCCTCTTGGGCGAGAAAGCAGCGTCTTCCTTCGTCTCCGCCATCATTATCATCAACGCGGTCCGCGCATACCGGTAGTCGATTAATAGCAATCAGCGCGATTATATCGTCCATCTTTAAACATCAATAATCCCGGTCGGCGGTAATTACAGTTGACGATTTATAGCGAGTAATAGCGCGTAATCGAAACGGCTCGCGATCGCATAACGTTCTCCGCGATCGGTTACGTGGACGAGGACACTTGGCACTTAGCGCTTGGCTGCAGGAGTCGACTAGGTGTCCTTGCGCTTTAAATAAATGCGAAAACAGTGCCGCGATATCGCGCGCGTGTATCGACACGTACATGTGTTCAACTCGACTCTTATTCCGCGTGCACGCGGCACTTGCCGGAGGAGCGGGTTCTTTTTTTCACGCCTACGCCGTTTTCCAGCTCGCCTTCCTCGGGCTTTTCAAGTTCTCGCTGCAGAATTTAACAGGGCTCGCGGCCGAAGGTAACGAAAAAGGTACGATTTACATCAAATGTAAATCGCATTTTCGATAGATTCGCATTTAAACCGTAGTATCGAAAAGAGGAGATCGATATTCTTCGAGTCAAGGTTACTTTTACGTAAAACGAAGCGGGATAATAGTCTAAGCGCTATAAAACAGGAGAAGAGAATCCCGAAGGATAAGCCGGAGGCGTCCCGATCATTTCCCTACACCGCACCCCTATTTTAATCAGGACTCAAAGTATGCAAGCGGGATGGATGCCGGCTTCTAAGCTCTTCTTGGGCGTTACGATGTAGGTAATTTATTTTTATTGCTGCCAATTTTTTTACCCCTCGATCAGCCGCTACTAATTTCGAATAAGGCAACACTGCGAGAGCACTCGAAAAAAAGTCCATGCAGCAACACGCTCTGACGATTGTCTTGATTGCCTCCTCTCTCGCTCAAAATTCTTTCAATTACGAGCAGCGACAAAAGACCATCATTCGTACGGCATAAACATAAACGCATTCCACTTTACACCCCCGCTACACGTTAATAATGTCTTTAGTGTTTAATCTTGCACTTAGTCTCGAAAAAACTGACGAAATATTGCACGTCGTTAGACTCGGGGAAGAAATTTAATTTCGCGATTTCATTCCCCAAATAAAAATTGACACATCGCGGGCTCATAGAGGAAAATTTATAACCCCCCCATAACGGATAATCGCGTCGTTCGACATATTTCAAGTGCCCTCGTTTCAACGGGCATTCATCTCCGTCGTCATCTTCAAAAACGTGAAATTCTCGTCAGCCGATCCCCTGCCCGAGTTCCGTTGGTTTCTTAATAAAGAAGGAGACGGCAACTCTCGCGGCTTTTTTCGCAAGATTACATCTACCTCTCGCGGTAGTTTATGCGACTGTGCTCTTCTATTTCAAAGGTGGTTAAGATTTATCGCGACTGTCCCGGGGTCTCGTGTGGCGGGGAAGACAAAGACGGATTGATCGAAGAGGAAAGAAATAACGACTAGAAATGAGCGTGGAAATAAAGAGCGAGCGAGAGGGGAGAGTTTCGAGTTTGAGACGCGGGGGTTATTGCAGTAAGCCTCCTCCTGGGGGTTCAAGAATATTACTATCCCGGAGAAAGCCTACCCTACGCTTTCTTACCCCAGCCCGTAATTTCAGCCAGCCGCACACGTCCTCTGTCTCTGTCCCCGTTCGTATTCTTCTTTTTTTATCGTTCTCCCACGCCCAGAGGAAACCCTCGATTCCGAGCCCCAATTCGGGCAATCATACATTGCGGAGGCGATCTTTTTAAAAGCGCCCCACTTAAAAGAACACGGTTCACGTTTATGGCCACTCATTCGCCGCTACTACGTGAGCCTCAATACCAAGGGGGTGGAACGAGGAGAAAATGTGTCCTGAAAGTGTGATTAGCAATAAAGCGGAAGAACTTATGCTTCGAGTAGTCAAGATTTTTTTTTACTTTTCCGAAGATCATTCGACTCTTAAGACTCCTTGCAACGCAGAGAAATGAGGTTGCTTAAAAAATGAATTAAAACTGTGATCGAAAGGGATGCAGAGGATGCTAGGATACGCCTCGTGATTCTCTCGCTCTCTTGGGGCTACCAAAGAAAAAAAACGGTCCAATTAAAAGTGACGCTTCTCGGAGTATCTATCGAAAAAATTGCTTCTCGTTGCATTGAAAATGAGAATTGGCCCGGCATTTAATCAACTTAAATACACTTGTATAATTATCATTTGTCTCCGTCTAAACCTTTTGTGAGATCGGATTCAACGCTTTTAATGCAGATAAAAGTGTCGATAAAATATCTTGCCTCGATCAAGCTTGTTGGCAATGTGTTTGAAGGAAGAAGCGAGTGTTGTTTGGCGAAATAGTTGAAGTTTGTCAAAAGTAAGAGGATAATCGGGAATTAACGTCTGGTCGGAAGTCTCCTCCGGTTTTTTCCCCGCTCATCGACGAGGAACGAGGTCGAGGCGAATAATGCGGTTGTTCGCTGAGGAGTTTTGGATTTGATTGCGACTCTTCGAAATCCGAGGTAGAGTTGTCGCACGCCCGGCACGATTTTATTACTTTTAAACACGAATTAAATAAAGTAAGACTTAAGTTTATTCCGTAAATCGACTCTCGGTTTAAGCCTTAATTGTACTTCTCAAGGAGATCTCTTAAACTCGTCTCCCTACTTTCTTAATTAGATTGTATTTCTTTGCGAGGAATGCATTTTTATATTCATCCATCTTTAACGAGAAAACACATTTCTAAATTAAGGCATTACATAAAAATACACGATTTTTGGGAACTTTTTCTAGAGCGGTATTAAATTTGCAAATGTTGCATATCGCTCACATTGAAAATGCTATTACATAGTATCATGTCTGGCTTTCAGAAATGTTTTCTTCAGAAATTATTTATCGCTAAATCGATTGTAATTTCATAAACTTAAAAACTTAAATTTGTCATTTCATAATTATTTACTCATTTTGGTAAACTCCGCGACTGTTTTCTTTGTTCGATTGGGATTTCGGTACATGCGGTAAACAAAAATGTTTGAAATGTTTAAGATGTTAGGGAACGATGCATAAATAATATTTACTGATTGTTTCGAATTTAATGCTTGGTCGGAAACACTCGGAAGTGTTCATAACTTTCGTGACAAAACAAGTGTTGTGCCTTTTCAACGGCATTATCTTCTTCGGAACTCGGGTAGTTATAGGATGACCTGTAGTGTCATAGCAGGTGGTCATCATTGACCAACGTGGAAAGAGCCACCTAGGGTTTCCTTTACCAAGGGAAATGCACGGTCCAGCCGTTATGGGCATTAGCGTCATTGCATTCATCCCCGTGCGGTTATAAATCAACTACGAAGTGCGCACGCTCCACCTTCCTCGTCGGAATTATCTCCCTGCAAGAAAATTTATCCGAGAAATACTAATTTGAAAAAATTACTATTGTGTTGGAGTATGAATCACCGACTAAGTACGAAACAATTTCTTTTTCGAGGAATCCCGGATAAAATTACGAATGTTGAAACATTTGTTACAAAAGTGGACTTCGCGTTATCAAATTTATTTATCGATTGGCAAAAAGAGAAATACAAGTCTTGTTACGAACGGTGCGTAATCGCTATAGATATTTAGCGAGTAACGAAGTTGTATTCGAGTAAATGTAATGAAGTCATTAAATGTGCATAATTTATTAAGATAACCTTGAAACATTTTTAAATTCATAATCAGGGGGTGCCCACGTGATTATATTTTAATAGATGTAACAATTTACATACTAGTCGCACAATTCGTATCACATCAAATTGATAAATGATTCGCATAAGATCGTTTATCAGTCGGCACAAGGTGTGCGCGTGTTTGCTTTCAATTCTACATCCGAGAATATGCTAATTTTGAAATGGATTACATGAAAGATTACCGATACCAAACCGCCATAAAGTCTCCTAAATGTGATATGTAGATCAGTCAAAAAATGCATTCCCGCAGCATCGTTATCTCCGAGTTTGTAAATCTCGTGTCATTCCCACGGAGGAAACAATTTTTTTCTTACCTCCGAGCAAGTGTACCAAATTGAAAAATATCACGAATTTTCCGAATTCTTAAGAAACGTCTGAAAGCGGAAGTTATAAAACGAAAAATGCTGGCTTTCCTCGAACCCTGTTAGCTTTGAAAGACCTGCCAATAAAACAATTTGAGCGCGACTGAATTGTCTCCTTCTCACTTTCCCACGTTTTCTCGAGTCCTAATACGAAACACGTGTTAAAGACAACACATACCTGGACCCATTGCCATTGAGGAAAATACAGGTGAAAATGTCTTTTGACAGTTTTATTCTTCGGGTATTCGGGCGGCCTTGCGAATTGAAACTCAACAGAAGTCGGCCCTTGCAAACCTCTCTCGAGGGACCCAACGTGTCTACCAGATGTGAGCAGCAAGACCAAGGGACTTGGTTGGTATAAAGTAACAGGTACTCGGTGTAATCTGAAGGCTAGCCTGTCGCAGGAATGTCGGCGGCCGTTTCAACTCGAACAATGTGCTCGGAAAAAGCCAAGAAATTTTCGAAAACCGAGATGGCAGTATCAATAAAGTCCCTCCATTTCCACCTGGCCAATAAAGTCCTACAAACACGAATTTTACAGGCAAAAATTTCACACTTTTCCCGGTATCTCCATTGAGGTGTTTGAGGAAGGGAAAAAAAACGTCGGAAAAAGACAGCGTGGAAAAGGTCGGGATCCGAAAAGTCGAGGCGCAATTTATTACAATAGTTAAAATCTCGGCGCGTCATTGTTATTTTCAGCGGGTGAAAATTTTTTCATCAGTCCTTGCCGGTTTGTCCTTGTGAGCTCGTCGTTTCATTAACGTTCCACGATTGTTCATTTTTAGCGACGAAGAGGCGATACCACGCTTCGTGTTTGGCCGTTCGTACGATGTTAGAAAGTGACAGAAAAAGAAAAAGGACCTGGCGACGATTGCGGACGAAGAAGGAGATTCGCACGTGTGTTCCGCTTTAAAAGCAATCGCCTGTTCCTCTATTTTGAACATTTTGTCGCGTGTGAAGTGTTGCAGCCACTCGCTGAGATACAACGACTGGCGATTAAATTACAGCTACCCCGACTCAACTTTAACTTATGCGTCAAGCGCGACGCTAAATTATGTAACGCTACGCGTAAATATTGCTCGCTCGGTTGTACAGGTTGTTTCGATGTACCGATGTTCGATCGCGAGCTTGCATGTCCCGTCTTTGTCTTGTCGGTGTCTCTTATTTTACAGTGCTCATTTTGCAAACAAGATTAGTGTCTTGCCTTTTCTTTCTCATTGTATTATATTGTCTCGTTGCATATTTGATTGGACGGATCGAGATTTACAAATTACAGCCGGAGAGTCGTTCAATTCCGACTGGCAATTGACGCTATTAGCTTCTCAATATTTTTTAAACTTGGAATTCATAAGTCTGTCATTCACAACGCAAAAGCGTAAAGTAGAACACCGTTGCAATGAGTTATAGCCAGTTATACACAACGCGCACGTCAATAAAGTTCACAGGTTAATGCGCGAACGACGCGCGTATTTGTGATTTTCACTGTCCTCGGACGTGCTTCCTGGAATTGTGTTTTTCTGTCTTTGTAAAAATACTTTTGAGATAATTTTAATTCCACTTCGAATTGCCTTGACGAAAATTAATTAAAGTAATCTTCGCTTTTAGTGCTTCATCTTTGAATTTATTAACACTAAAAGTGAGAATAATCTTCAAGTGCTCTCTACATCCGCGAAATAATGGTACCGAAAAAATTGTAGAGAAAGTAATACGAGCCGCCTCACAGGAAATTGCTCTTTCATCTCTTACTTCAAATGAATGATGGGGTTAACACCCACCTCACTGGATAGAATCTTTCGTAATAGTTGACACACTTGTACGAACATTGAATGGGTTTCAAAAATGTTTGCGTGTGCGTGCTCCGTGTGCGCGCTGCTGTATAAGATTGGGGGCGTTTGAAGAAACAAGGTCATGGTGATCCATAACTTGAAGACCAGTATAAAAGCATTTCAAAGGTTTAGATAATCCGTAATAAAAACTACGCCCAGAAGATACAGAACATCTTTCATATTACTCGCACACCTGTAGTTCAGTTTCCTTCGTAAAGAATTTTTGTGCAATTCCCAAACGGTACTCTGCTCAACGTATTTATGTGAATTTTGATGATCAATTATCAGCGATAATGTATTCAACAGCCGATAAAGTAAAATGAAAACTACGGTGCAAGCAGCAGATATTGAAAAAAAAAACTGAAGGCTTCTTAATTAGGAACTATAATTACACAATCGATTAAAACCTTAATTGTGTGCACTTTAGTATTAATCATTTTCGCTCAACGGAAACACGTAAAAGATTTTAAGGCGAATAACTTTCGAACTATAAAAATATTCATTTTAACAGAGTTGTATATTTTTTATAACCCACTGAAAGCAACGTAAATATATATATCGCAGTGTTGCAATGGATTCCATAACACTCGATTCGATCGTTCCAAATACATGAAAATTTATGACACTTGATGCCGAACACTTTTTAACTTGTTCCATTAGACTAGTCGCATAAACTGTGCTGTTAATTAATCTGCTCGTATCAACCTCCTCATCTCGGATCCATCGATTTCTCTTTTTATCATTCTACGATATTCCGACTTCAGCTTTTGGAGCTCGCGGGACAAGTTTCGAGGCATTCTCGTGCGTAGGTATACACGTCATAGACGGCGTTGGTGTTGCGTAAGATTCTTGTAACTTTGGATGGGTTTCACGTTTCTGGGCGGCGTCTTTCAAGCACGGGAATCCCTTTCTTAAGTTTCTTGTTTACGTGAATTTACTTGTATGTAGTGGTTTCCCTTGAAAATTTTAAGAGTAAACCGTTAACACTTGCGCCGCGTATTCGGAAACGAAATCAATGTGGAAGTTTGTTATTAAAAAATGGCCTGTAATTTGTCGAACCGCGCGAACAGGGTGTTACAGCTCATTAATCGTTTTCGTCACGAGGCGCATTATCGATGAAATTGTCGTAAAATAATTAAGAGCAGGCAACGCTGGCAGGATTTTAAAGCATCGTAAAAGGGACATTAAAATCTCACCATCTCCCACTTTTCCAAAGGACATTCTCTTATTTATCCGGAGGACGTTAGGGAAGCCACCGAAATGCCTTGGGAAGTTTAAAGGGTTGATAACTGTGACGGAATGGCATTTCCAAAGGAAAGTGTCATTAAACTGTCATAATTTTAACGCGAAAAATTTGTCTCCTGAAGACGACGAGAATGCAGATAAAAGTAATCCGCGCCGCGGCGATCGTTTCGCGAGCTAAAGACGGAGGAAAAGTGAAAATAAACCGCGCGATAACGTTCCTTCGCACACTTTGTTAATAATGTTATGTTATTGGCGTGTAGAAAGCACGTTTTTGATGTCAGATTCGCATCCGCGTGAAGATACGCGTGTAATTACACATTAATTAAACAAAACTGAAATAATTAAAGGTCAACCTCCGCTGGACTTGGCTACAACTCACTCGCTAAAGGCTCAAGATCATAAAGAATCGATGCTTTGCTAAACGTTAGGGTCTATAAACATAACTGACATTTCTATGCAATTTGCATTTGAATGTTGCTCGATCTGTTTATGTGATAGTATTCTGAGGAGGGCATAAAATGTATAACAATTTTTCGACTCGCAAACTGCGATTCCCAGGCAATTTGATTCATTTAACATGTGCGAGCGATCATCCATATTAATAAATCAGTTTTACATAATATTCTCGTGGTGTCGTTAATACGTGTCATAATAGTCATTTCTACCGCCCCAACGTTCCCGAATACTAAATTGAAATTGCATTTTCAAAATTCTGGGTCATTAGACCGTAAAATATTTCATCAAGTATTTTGGTCAGCTCCTAATCGCTCGATTATGCGACGGTAGGAATAGTTTTGAATAATGCGCGTCTCGTGAGTATGTTAAAAACAGTTAGCCCAGGTCGGGAGGACGTTAATAGAAACATTTGATATTTTCTGGGGACGCAGGAGCTTGTTCATTTCATTCATGAAGATTACATTCGTATCATTAAAGTTAAGTTCATGTAAAACATGACTATTTCATTCATCGTTTCAGCGTAAGTATCGCGCGAGGAATTTTGAAAGATGGAAAACTTTAGAAATTGCAGTCTGTTTCCATGTTTACATGCAAAAGAACGAAAGAATTTCGAGAGTTTCTCCGTCGAAGTTTAAAAACTCGCTGCTCTTTTGGCGGGTTTTTTTCATTCTTACAAAAACGTTGACGAGCAAAAAAATATCTATAAATTTTTCGTTGACTATCAATTGGGAAAAGATAACTTTTTATGCATGAGCGTAAAAAGTGATGAATATGATTGCCGTAATTTACTTTATTGCTTTGTAAAAATTGAAATCCAATAGCAATAAAACACCGTTTTTCACTCGTTTCTTCTTGCGAGAAAAAGCGAGTATCAGACGATCACAAAAGTACTATTGTTGGCTTAGTTGAATGATTTATCGTTGATAATTATATTAATACAAATCCATTGAATATTCAAGAAAAAACTCTTTGCTTGCGTAATGATATAATGTGTTTCATGATCAATGCTTTTTTTTCAATCACGCTACATTCCAACGTTCTTGATCTTCATTTCGACTAATAAGATTGCATATGCTCATAACTTTATGGAAAAATTGTTTCGGTACTAAACATCCTCGTAAATATCTCGAAAATCACCAAACTTTCATATTTAGTTAGTCCAATCTAATATTTCAACATAGAACAAGCTTATTTATGACATAAATGCTTTCGGCCATCAATGAAATATCAAGAGACATTAGGATGATTGAATTTTTTCTTCTCCATGCTGCGGGATATTTTGTCTACTTCTCGAGAAGTAGGAAGAAGCTGGAGGCAATACCGTTAATTCAACAAATCGCATACTCTCGTGTGAAAGTCCGCGGCGTTGTATGTGGCTAAAGTTTAGGATAAGTCGTGAAGTGGACTGGGCCCAGGCTCTAAACAAGTTTGGTGACAAGCGAGAGGTTCCCGTGTCGGGCCCCACGCTGTTTCGGATATTAGCTGAATACCTTATTGGCTTTTCTCGGGGTCTAGAGAAAGTATGCGTGCCTATTTCTGTAGGCACGCACGATGGATTCATTCAACCTGCGAAGAGCTCGAAAATTTAACCGGGACCCACAGCCGTATATTTATCATTTTGATCCCTGCCATAACTTCGGAACGATTATTGAATTTTGTAAGATATTTCTTCACAATGACAATCACCTGTCGTGAAACCGTATTTTCGAATTAATTTATATGACCCCGTGCTGATTATTGTTTTTTTATTTCAGAAATTCCACATCTCCATCCGTTTTCATGAGAAAAATGTCTCGGTGAATCTCTAAATAATCATTGATTCGGTGAAAAACCTTAACAACTCGGAGAGAGATTTGACAGGCAGTCGCGTATGTTTATTTATCGGAAACTCCGGTATACACGATAAACACGACTTTTTCCAATTTAACGTTGATCCGGTGATAATCATAATCTCTCGATCGCATTGGAACAGAAGCAGCCATTAAAAGCTTCCTTTTTTCGGTATTCCAATTCTTTACTATATCAAACTAGTACGAGGATTTGTCTTTCGAGATCGTGACTCTCGATTTTAGCAAGTAGCCCTCCACCGAAAGGGAGGGGTGCTGGCTGCGCGTACGGCCGGTGTCGATGCCATCCGATCGGGATCTTGAATATACGTTATTATCCATTCGTACGAATAAGTAATGTCCGCTTTCACAGTGGAGAGCGTAAGGTAGCCGATCTCCGATCTGGTAGCGCTCCAGCAGCAGCACGGCCGCTTGACAGGGTCCACGGCAGCGGCCAACGAGGCCCTTTGCCGAGTACGTCCCTTAGGGTTTCGCGTTATCTTGCATCGAGCATTGTCGCTCGCGCCGGCTGACAGTCCCGGTGAGCTTGGAATCGGCGGAGCTCCCTGCTACCAGGTTGCGCCGAGCCAAACAGAGCCAACCGAAGATCGAGAGATCCCCGGGGCAGAGGAGGCTTGGCCACGTCGCTTGACTCTTCGCCAGATCGAACATCGAACTACTGCCGGACTCGAGTGGCACGACCGACGCCCGTCACCTGTACATTCGCGACAAGTTGCATCTCGCACAATTACTCATGCTCTTTCTGCAAACTTACTCGCGGTGCCCCGAGAACACGACGATTTCTGTCGCGTTTCCGGAGATTAAAACGACGTTTCAACCTCGCGATTGGCCAATGAAGTTGACTTTAAATGCGTTGATAATTATTATCAATAGTGTATAGGTTTAGAATTGCATTTCTTTCTATGTTCCGTCGTCGACGCTGTAGTCGCCGGAGTTTTATTGGCTTTACTGATCGGATGCTGCCCGAAAATATTATGCCCGCGGCCACACCTTAGACAATGAGATGAACGGTTGGAGATATAATCGACAGGGCGTATAATCCGTGTATGGCGGTACTTTGGCGAATATTGCGTTTGATTCGACTTAAAGTTTTTACGTTTTATAACGGATAATCATTTTTATAATTGATTCGTGAGAGTTGAGATGACGCTATGTTTGTTTTGTTGAGAAGAAATTACGGCTGCCATAATGAATGCGTAACTCAATAAGACTTAAATGGAATTTTGGGAAAAACTTATTTTAGTTTGATCGATGATCGGGATTCGGTCATTTTTTGATTGAAATTCGTATGCCATTTGCTCGATATACAAATATTATCCCAGTTTTAGATTTTATAACATTCATAATCGAATTGAATTCGGATTTTATTTGATGTTGCATTTGGTGCAATCAAATTTCGAAAGACATTTAATCAAATCCAAATCGGGTTCATTCGATTTCAAGTCAAATTTCGTTGTAATTTTATTATTTTTCATACCTTGGACTATCAAATTTTTCATCATTTACATATCAATTTGTTTGTTCATTTATCCGTTGATTTCTATTATTTAGTTTTACTTCTATCCATATATTTCGTGACCTTAAACCGTAATTCATCATACAAATGAGAGAAGCGTATGTTTCAATTTCCATTTTTCACCGACATTCATAATTTTATCAAACGCGGCCTTGTTTCGAATACCAGAGTGAAAATTCGAGGAGGAAATCAGTGTCGTTTTGACGTCGTCACTGAAACAGCGCTGTATATCGTAGGATAAGTCGAGTCAAGGGAGAAGACGAGAAATCAAGCGGAAGAGTAGCAACCATAAACTCCTATTCTCGCCGATAAAAACGAGCACACATCGACACAAAGGGGAGAAACCAGCGTGTGCCTATGTGTATAAATGTATGCCTGTGTGTCCACGAAGTGGGTAACCGATCGTATCTCCGAGCTCGAGTTCTCAGTAAATTTGCAACGCGATAAATGTAAACCAAAACGAATGTGATTTCCGAACATTTGTGTTAGTGAACGGCGTCCTCGAACTACAAAAGGCAGATGAGATGAAGAAAAATCGTGAAACCTAACCGAGAATTATATACGCGAAAAATTTGCCAAGCCCCCAATATTCATTCGACCATTTTCCCGAGGTTTTTTCGCGCTCTTCGATAACGGATGGACTCGTAATTTACAAAAAGTGAAATGTAAATTCTAAAAATGGCACATGTTATTAAAATGTTACCTCACCGAGTCGAAACACAATTTATAGCTTGATAAAGTGCCGTCTCAATGGTGCTGAATATTCAAACACTTTTCCTTATCTTTTTATTAGAGTAAAGTGATTATATTTCATTGAAATTCATGATATTTCGTGTCTTAGTCGAGCGACTTTATACATCATCGGAACGTTCAAAAACTCATAATGAGCTTTGGAAAAAAATCTAAACCTATGTTTGGTTTAAAAAAACTAATACTAGATCGATTTCGAAATTGAGCTAGTTTCGAGTTGCATTGCTCAACAAAAATCGGTGGTTTCAATGTTGAATTTACATTTTTGAAAGTGCCACTTATTTATATCTTATCGCCGCAGCATTGAAAGGTCGAATGAACTTTTTTTCAAAAGAATGACGAGTTACGTCAAAATGTAATTTGATACGCACAACGTTTTTTTTGTCAATTTATAATTACAATAAAAAATCGTCATATACCGTAATATTTGAAATTGATGATAATAACGTTACACGTGAATAATACATTTGATGCATTAATATAAACGCGGAATCGCGGATAATCAAAGCGGCTCCGAAAATGAAAATTGAATAAACAAAATATCTTCATTCGCTCATTAGCGATTTTCAGCCGACTCGCAAGAAAAAAACAACGACTTGGTCGTGTTCGAGCGAAGTTTGAAGTCCGATGTAAGATATTTCGAACTATTTTTGTAAATGGGCGTTGCAGAAGCAATCGGCAAAAGCTGAATTAAGTCAAGGCAGTGTCGTTGGCGAAAACCGGCCCTATAAACAACAAATCCTGAACCCTTTGGTCCATCGACTGGTCGGTTGAGTCTCGAATAAGCGAAGACAGAGATCGTTTGTGGGACGAAACGCAGGGTGAGGATATCCAATCCTCGATTTCCGGTTTAGCCATCGGCACATAAATTCCCGAGTGAATGGGAATCGGTGCGGATGCCGCAAGGCCGACCGATGCACGCTGCTTTCGAGCTATCGAGCCAACCTGACGAGCAAAAGGCGCTGAATATAACGTCGAATAAAATATAGCCCGGTTGTCGTTTCATGCGACGATGAGCATCATAGGCGTAGCGCTCGATTGGGCTCGAGGAAAATATTCGCATGTATATTAAACTTAATCAGTAATGGGTTTGTGTTTTTAGCTTTCAAAGAGAACCTGCTATTGCAGATATTTCTGTTGTATTATTTCTTCACTTTTTTTTTCGATCTTACCAACTCATTTCGAAATATTTATTGTTTTTGCAACGAGTTGGTAAATACGATGAGAAACTGGTTTTCCCTAAAAATAGACTTTTGAAACTTCGAGGTTTCTTTTCATTCTGTTCTTTTTTATTTTATTTGAACAATATTCACGTACTATCGTGTAAGAATGGATAAATTTGATGAATTTCCTTCGGAATTTCTGAAAAACGAAACGCTTGTTAGGTGATCTATCGGCCTGCGCGGTCTCTGCGGGTCTAAGAAAGAAGTAAGACGGAATTATCGCGATGTCTCTTGATTGATGCGATTGTCGTTCGATGTTGTTAGAGAGAACCGGTATTCGATATATCCATGAAAGAGATACGAACAAACGCGTGTCTATGAGGAGTCACGTCCCCGATAATTGGACGATGACGCCACGTATAAAACAACAAAATTAACAAAAATTAATCGATCGACATAGCGATTGCCTAGCGTCAATCCACTGACGAATAGATCCGGGCTATTTTAGAGCATGTTTACAGCACTGCGGATTTTTTTTCTTTAAAAGCTTTTTTTGCAACATTGCCGGGAGAGAAAATGAGGCTGTTTTATCTGATACTGAACCTCCGGGAGCGATGATTATTGTCGCGGTGTCCGTGAAAATTATAGTTATTCAATGATTACGAATTTACTTAACCGGAGATAAATGATAATAATCGATTTTGCACGTGTTGTAGTTGTACGATTTTTCTAGACGGCATGATCCACATTGTTATGTGCGCAATTTACGATAATTACGGAATCGTGTTAAAAAAAAAATCTTATCTATGAAACCACGGGCATTTTTTTTCTTTGCACATTTTCTCGACAATTTCTTTGGGTTTGGTTTAAAAAAGTCGCGCGATGAAAAACATTGATTTAATCGATCGCTTTTTTTTACCCAAGATTGTAAAGCTAATTACGATTCAAAAAATGTCAGTATGAATCTGAAGCGATGAATATTCAGTTCCGTAATTTATTCAACAATAGTTTTTAACTGATACAATGTGGAAACATTAGAATATTGAATGCATTTTCAAACGAAACAACTTTTACGTAATTATGCGATGATAATAATATAATGCCGATCGTGAAATTGCATCAAAAATGCATGTTATGTAACGAAAAGGAATATATTTCAACCGGACAAAGTTGCGGATGGTTTCCTTCGCGTAAATGTACTTACAAGTCATGATTTGACGCGGCATGTATTAAGGAACCGTAATATTCGAGACAAGTTCCTAGAATTTCACTGTTGAGAGCCGTGTTTTTCCCGCGAGACAAAGCTCGAGGTTCGTGTTTTTCAGACACTTGATCTCAATGAAATCTGATCATTATTTGTGTTACTTTCTGTCCTGTTTGGATTATGCGGTGGCTTAAAAATAGCATTTGACTGTCTATCAGAATTTTCAAAGCTGGTCGACGGAAAACGGACTTTGTACGATACCTAGTGTCACTCGTGTCCTTCGCTCATAATACCGTTCGCTTTGATTGCGTAAGCAGTGATTGGCTGGAAACGGGTAAGCTAAAGCTGCCGGTTTGGACACTGCGCATTCGATGTGAATGATATAATTGACAGGTTCTACCAAACGACGATTATCACGAGTCATCGATTAATTTATTCATTTTTCTACTTCTTGTGAAACGTTTTCTTTTTTTATTCCTCTTAATAATCATTAAAGCGATGCATCGAGGATGCCTAGCCATTAAGTCAGTGAGTTTAATCAAAAGCCCGCAAAATATTACGTCCGAATGTAAACAGAAGCCTAAGAAAATGTCGTCTAATTAAAATACCTCCAACATTTTTTCTGGGATCTAAAATGTATATCCAACATCATTAATTTTATGCCACGGTTTCCCAACTCACAATAGAGCTAGATAACTCAATTTCTTGATTCAGACACAGTAATTTTTGAGAATACTCGAATGAGCGTGTCACGATGTAGCTCGGAACGCGTGCTCATGCTCGCGCACTCTTTGCAGCTGCTTCCAGATCCTTGGCTCATCTCTACACATACAAATTCCGATCGTGCACGCGTGCATACTGTACTCGGCAATGGAAGTGGCGACCGCGTGAAAGCAAATTCCCGCCCACGGTAGTGCGCCTATCCTCCTAATCTTGCTGGTTAAATACGTGCATCAATCCGATCAGCTCCGCGGCATCGTCGTTATATTCAAACGCTTCCTGAAATAATTCTGCATACATGAATATCGCCTGCTACCGAATCCCGGAACCTCCTTATCGCGACGTTTTTTGCCGGGGGGTTAAAACGTCGCAGGAACCGACTTTCATTCACGTTTCGGCTTGCATTTCAAACCACTTTTTTCACGCGCTTTCGAAACTTTTTACGTTGTTTCGAGATTCGAATATATGTACGTCGACAAGGAATAGTTGGGAGGATTCGGGATTCGAGAAAATTTCTTTATCGCATATACGACTGTGATTGCTGAGATCCCAGCATGCGGAGATTCGAACGAAACAAAACGAGCTTGCTTCCAAGGCGAGCAGATAGATAACAACGACAAGATATAGAAACAAAAGGAGCGAAAGGTGGAGAGCCGCGGCGTAAGGGCTGGGGCATGAAATAGCTGTTCTGGTCGCAAATACGACTCCGGCGAGGAGAGTACTGCACGAACGTGTTCGCGTACAAAAGGGTTGGGGTGTCCGGGTATCGTCCAGGGCCCCACGCTTCGCTTCGAGAATGTGGTTATGATAATGCACCGGCCACCGTGTTACGCAAAGGTCCAGACTTTGCCGAGATATCCCCGTCTGCATTTTTTTCTCTGCTTCGCATCCCTTTTACACACGGATCCGTCGTTTCAACTGCTCGCAGTTCATTGCACCGTCGCCGTTATATGGCCGTTTTATAACAGCTCGCACTATTTTTTTCCATTTTTTTACTGCAAAAATACTCTTTAGGTTTGGTATAATATTCGCTTAATATTTCAAGAAGTTAAGAATTAAATGAAAATTGTCCGATCCACAAATTTTACGCGATTTAACGTACTTCCGTTTCTGGTTCTGAATAAGTATCGTAATTTTACTTCACATTGGTTTCATTGGATATCGTTTACCCAAAATTAGAACCCCTAAAAAATTAACCGTTTTCCGATTTTCTCTCTTGACAATTCGTTTTCTAGAAGAGCACTCTGGGTTAAAATATTCACTGAATATTCGAAAAATTAATGTTGGCTGATTTTATTTTAAGTTTGGTTCGAAATGAAAACTCGAGCTGAAATTTATTTATTCATTTAAGCTCTTTTTCTGATTTTAAAAACGTATCGTTATTTCGCCGTTTCCCTAAAGTCGGCGAGCTAAAAAATTAAGCATTTTCCGTTTCTCCTACTCTTAGCATTCTTCGAACGAACAATACAGTTGTGCATATTCATTCACCAGCACAGAACGTATATCGAATCGCTCGGATAAACCATTTCCAATCCATTAACCATTAACCACGCTCGAGATTCGAATTCAAGCTATTCCATTACGCTACTTTGACTCGAAATAGAAAATAGGTTCGAAAGAAAGAAGAACGGAGAAAGAAGATATCGGAGAGAAATAAACATCGAAAAGAAAGGAAACGAAGAATGCGAAAAATTACGATTAAAGTACGGAGAACTGATGTAAGAGAAAAGAGAAAGAAAGAAAGAAAGGCAGAGAGCACGCGCGAAGCAATCTTGCCGTCCCCGGGTAAGGGTGGTTTTTAAATAATTCCACTATTTCCATGCATATTGCAGGAAACAATTACAACTGTAATTGCTAATAGAAGATTCCAGACGAGACCAAGTTTATCTTGGATTTCAAATCCTTGTACTCCACGTGTCCCATGTACCTTTTTGCGCTCTCGAGTTCATTTTTTCTCATATCTTCAAGTCCCAGTTCTCCGGCCTCACTTTCGGCGTACCTTCTTGTCTTGGTTTACCCTTACAAAAGCACTTCCAACGTTCCAACGCACTCGCGACTTTTCGACTGTAACTTGCGCCTGGCTAATTGGACTTTTTCGTCGTGAGAAACACGAGAAATCTACTCGAGCTTAATTGTTAATAGTCTAGTTAGGAAACTCGTTAATTGGTCAGAGCGATAAGAACCTCTCCATATCTTGTCAGCCTTAATCTGCATGATCTTTATTTTCTTCCACATCTTGCTGCTAGCTGTTACCTTCTATCTAAGTATATCCTTTCGTCGGACCCATGGAAAACTAAAGACATATACGACATATATTTTTATTTGTCCATGGGAATATCATTAATTTTAAACGAATATATATTTTCCGGTACGAAAGTTTTTTTTCCATGCCCTACGGCGAGATTTGGCTACGTTCGGAATATAATAAATATGTCCAACGTAAAATGTCGAGTTCCTCACGAATTAACGTCACTAAGCTGGAGCTTTTTGGGTTTCATGCTACATTAACCCAAGACGTGACTTTCACGGAGTTTTGCTCTTTCATTATATAGATTTAGAGATCGCTACCATACAGATTTTTCATAAATTTTAAACTTGTTAAAGGACGGTTTTCGATCCGTGCATTTTCAAAATTATATAAACTTTAATTTAATAAGAGAATTTACAGAATTTTAGAAACAATTCTGAACTGATGACAACAGTGCTGTTTAAGGATACTTCGTTATTAGATTCTTTTGGATCTCGAGTTCTCATTTACTCTGCGTAGCTTCACTCTCGATCAGCAGTAAGACAAGTCGAACGAACTGAGCGGAGAAAGAAAAAAAATATAGAAAATTGGTATGCAGCACACAACAACCGGCGGGAGGCGACGAGGTAGGTAAAGAGGGGTGGGTTGGTTTAGGCCAGCTGGGGGGGTTACTACTACGAAGGGTGGGATCAATACTCTTCCCGTCTTCTCTTCCACGCACATTTTCTTTCTTCTCTTCTTCCATCCTATTTTCGTTCCAAGCCATCTCGTTTGTTCTATCATTGATTTTGGCCAGCGACGCAAAATAGTATTAATGGCAGGGGAGTTCATGATTTTTCCCCGATCAATTAAGGGGATGGAAAATTTTCGTTCTCCGGCGTAGAATTTTCTTCGAAATTAGAAATATCGATTCGACCTTTTTCTAAAAGTTGTATCGAATGGCATTATCGACTTCTGGCATTATGTCTTATGAAGATTGTTTGACATTGAAAATACGCTACGATTGAAATAGGTCACGAAATTTGAATAATGACAAAAAGGTTTGATGAAATTGGATAAACGACGACGTGTGTGAATTTCCGCTCGTCGTCCAAGACTTGCGGATCGACACCGATGATGGATTAGCATAAGGACAATCACTGGGAAACATTCGGGTGGCGATTTCCTGTCGGCTGACCCCGCAACCGACGGAAGTCGACTTACGGAAAAGGCAAAGCCGAAGTATAATGCAATGTGAAAACAATAAGGCACGCGCGCGAAACGTACACACAAGCGAGTTCAGGGCTACAAACGTGGGTTAGGGGTTACGGGTTAGGAGTTCCGATGCCGTTTTTTCATTCCAAGGTCACTCACCTTTTCTTTTTAGGAACATCGTCATTGTTTCAGGTAAAAATTTCGTAGCAACGAAAATGTGACTCATTCTGCGCCGTGCGTAATAAGATGATTTCTCATAATGAAATTTCATCGTTACAATTATGGGAAATTTCGAGAAAATTGTCACTATAAATTGCACATTTACACGTAAAAAATGGAGATGCAATAATATTCAAATTCATTAAAAGAAAACGTTTTTAATGGGTCCCACTGCAGCAATTTTATCTACCTTGTTTTTCTATTTAAATTCACAAGAATTCCAATTTAAAAAAATAGTTTTGTCAAGCCCCGTATAATGAATTTGAAACGTATTCTTTCATATTCCGGATAGAAATCGATGTTAAAAATTGCCTGTTCTCCTACGTTCCAGAACATTTTTTTTCGCATAACGGGTCATTTTTTCATTTAAATACCACGCAAGAGGAACGCTGTAAAAATGACAATCCAGGCGGAATGAAAGTATCGGGATTTATGAACGCGCAGTCTGAATTTCGTGGAGCATCTGGAACTTTCATGGCAGGTACCTATAAAAGCGACAGTTGGCTGATACAAAAAAAGGTGGGAGATGAAAAAGTGAGGCAGTATGACGCAAAGAAGGTGAGAAAATCGAAAAAAAGTCGGCAGTCGCAGCAGCAATGTGTAATAAATAATAATGATTGCCGTTACGTGTTCGCACAATGCGGCATAGCGCTTAGACCGCTACGCTGAGTACGATTTCTGGTCCCCGCAGCCTATGGGTGGCCCGCTATTTAGCTTCTCGCTTCCTGCTTTTATTCTTCGCTTGAAAAAGCGTGAATTGATGGAATTTCAAGCCTTCTACGAAGCAAAGTGATGTCCGTGATTATAAATGACGAAACAATGATGTTTGACATCTGGAATTGTATTTTTATTCCAGATAACAATTCTTTCTCGTATAAAATTTCTCCCATAAAAATGTGTTCCTCTCTTTTTTTCAACGATGTTCTTAATTATTTTTTAACACGTAAAATATCCATTGCTATAGTATTTTCCATCCCAGCCCCAAGAACTTGTTATATTATTTTCTACGATGCTTAAAAAGTCATTAAGCACTTGTCGTGCATTTGAAAAGCAGTGTAAACAAACGTAATAATCAGTTCAGAGAACTTTATTCAGTACCATTACATAATCCCTCAAAAATCCTTTACCTAAATCAACCCTACGTTTGCAGATTAGATTTTCAGCCCTTAATCTTATTGAAACGGAAGCATAAACAGAATCCACGAAAAGCAACCGCGAGCTCAGCGAAAGCGTATAAAATGCGTTCGACGGAAGTGACACAGGCGAGAAACATCAAAATTTTCAAAAGCAGCAACGCGACCCAGACTCAGCCAATGCTTCAGTCGAAAGACTAACGAGGCTTCATTGAAAGTTCGCGTCTATGCAGCCAAAGGAATCGAGGCGACTGAAAGCCGTGTGACGTATTCCCTCGGTCCGCATGTGCCCCTCGCCACCAGTGCAAAAATTGAGGGGAAATATGCAAAATAAAATCCACCGGGAATCTTCGTCAAACCGAGGGAATTAAGAGATGAGAAAAAAGCTTTGATGCCACTGTTGCCTGGTTGGAAGAGTGACACGAAAACACTTCGTGGCTGCTTTAAAACTGCGTTCTACATTCTTGTTGTAAGGAAAATTAAACGCTCTTTGAAAATGGAACAATTCCAAATCCGTGACTCCGCGAAATACCTATTTTATGAAAAAATTGGGTCATGAGCAATTATGTGTATTTGGCTTTCCTTTTTTTATCTTGAATATGCCAAACTCTTGGCGTTGCATGCGTTATAAACAATCAACACTTTACACAACCACTTTACTCCATTTCCCACATTTTATTGAGTTCCGCTTATCTTCAATTGCATGAAACTTCAATGGCATTCCAGATTGTGAAGACCAGAAACTCAAAACTACAAGTATGAAGTTGAGTTGCTCTTCTGGGCGAACTACGAAAATTATTACAAGCCATCGTAGTTAATTATTTTGTCCGAAGGATGATAAATTTTCCTTCGAATGATGAATAATATAATGTAGCAGCTTTATTTCAATATTGTCGGTCACCATTATTCTTCTTAAAAGAGGGTAAATGTCGCGGACGTCGCGTCATATTTTTGCGGAAGCCGAGTTGGTTATGTGCGTGCTTGTGCATAACTTTTCGACTGTCCCACTTCCTACTTACGGCTTATTATCATTGCTCTTATACTGCGGATCACCTTCACGACAGAATAAATCGGTTGGTAGGTCAAGTGCTTAAAGCGTGTCAAAGGTTTGAAAAGTCTTCCTCTTTTCTTTCTTAGAACAATGATTATTAAGGTTGTTGAATTTACATTTCATTACAGAAAAGTGGTAATAACTTTAAAAAGAAAACCTCAAGAGTGGCTTGACTGCTGACGTTGGTGCTTTAATAAGGTATTCCAACTAAAAAAGTATTGTTATCTAATTTTGTTTACAGTATGCGATAGAATCTATTTTCGTATTACCTCGGAATATTTTACGACTGAACTTGGTTTTCGATGAAATATAAGTCGGAAGAAAAAGGTTCACACTTTCGAGATTTTTGTACTGGTCTAATGTAACGTGAAACCTTTATTTTCCCTGTGCACGAAATCACGCGACGAAAACCTCAAACGTAATCGTCGCATACCAAGCGTACTTGTGGCCGGTAAAAGAGACTGCGTCATCTCATACACCGTAAAAAGTATCGTTTTCAATATTCGTTTCAACCGTGTAAGGGTTGAGAATCTTGTGACCAATTTTGCCTTTCTCGCTCGAGTATCCATAGCAACTCGCTTATTCTGTAAAACACGCGTTTTTTAATACCTCGTCAGATATCGAATACTTCGAGAAATCGCATTGTAATTCGACTTGCAGAAAAACCAAAAATATTACTTAAATTACAGTAAAGGAGATTGATGCGTATTAATACCCACAAATCGTAAATTAATAAGAGAACCCACAGCCCCTGGTGTAAATGAAATTTATCTTAGCTCATTTTTATGCCCAGAGTACATTTTTATGAAGGATCATTTAGTTAGGCCAGTTATAGCATTTCATAGGATTAGGGGTCATTAGGTGTCGGTGTCCCTGTGGTTTTTGAAGAGGCCCTGCTGCGCAGTTTAGCTCGGGCGTGTGGGCTGTTTTGGTCTTGATGTTTTTGGGCCTCGCAGGCTTTAGCAGCGCCAAAACGTATTATTACGTGTCTGGCGGACAAGAAAGAAAAGAGAATCAGAAAGTATGAAACTGAAAGACGGCGAGGGGAAGAACGCGCGTCTTCGAAGTTGAACTTCGTCTCCGTCATTTACTTTACCCTCTTTTGGCTATTATGACTAAGCCCCATTTGTCCCGCGGGTTGGATATTTGGCCAAACTAATAAACGTTAACGTTGTTTACCTCTGTTCGGTACTTTTTTGCCAACTAAATAATTCAAGTACCGCGTAATTTCAAATGTTATCGTTAGCAGTTTCAAACTGGCCGTGTTATATTGACTAATAGCAAAAATAACGCACGATGCTTGGGGCTACTACACGAATACATGATGCTCGGTGCTATTTTATTCAATAGTAGTGTGTTCAAAAGCCGAAGTCTTCCAAGAAGCCGATGTAGTTTCGGATAATGGATCGGCGAATTGGGATATAACGTGTCTTAAATTGTCTAATGAGAGACCAAAGGGTATTGGGAGCCCAAGGTCGCCTCATTTTTTCATGGAAGGAACAATTATTGACAGATTGCTCTTGGGGAAAAATCTCAAAAACACAGCCTCGACACCGTGAAAAGTTATTATCTAACCGAAATGCGAAACCCGAAATTCTATCGAATATAAAAATAGAAATCGGTAAATACTTCGATGCAAAATCACGTCGCGTTTTCGATATCTATTCCACTTCGATCGGTATTGTCGTTCTCCGCAGTTTCGTAATATCTGAAGTTGTTTCATGTACGTGTACGGACACGCTGGAACACATAAGGGTAGAAAGAATCGGGACCGATCGATTTTTAAAGCGACCACAATATTTGACAGCTACAGCGAGGGACGTGGTTTTGGCGCCACCTGTTTCCATCTGCGACTCTCCCTTCACTCCTTGCGTAAATACTCGGCCAAATCCAAAGCCACCCACGCCACGAGCATTCGTGTGCACGCAGTCGAACAGACGCCGCAAGAGAAAGAGAGAAGTGTAAGGCCTCGTATGTTTGCTCGCCAAATCCGCGTTGGGTGTCCCGCACCATGCCGGCAGACACGTTGCCAATAAGTGAACATCGGTTGCGTTCAACACCCTTGCTTCGCGGGTTACAACTACTCTCGTCTGAAACTACGTCCTGTACATCCCGAACCACGTCGGCGGTTCGCGACATACCGCAATGTTCCCGTTATTCTGACCCCTCGATTGCTGGCTTTCGCACTTTTTCCACGGAATTCGTGCTTTGTCAATTAAACGTTGTAACTCGTCTTCTTGCGTTCTGTCAGAGCTTGTTACAAGTTTGCATTTTTTTGCATCTCCGAATAAGGTTTTCGTTGCAATATCGGAAACATGAAAATTTGCACTCACGAACAGGAATGTTCAGTTGATTAAACCAATATTTTTTATTGGAGTGTGGGTTGTGCTTTTTTTTTGTGAAGAACGCAGCAAAGTGATGTAAGTGTTAATTCGATACGAGATTTTTAATACATCACTTTGCCGCGCGGCGCTGCTTGCTTTTTAGCTGCAAATTTTTTGCGTCGGTATTTTAATATCACTTTTTCATTTTAAAGTTGGCAAATGCCATTTAGCACACAGGCCACACGTTGAACATGCGCAAGTTGAACGTAGGCCGAGCAGGGTGGCACATAAAGCGGCGTTCATCACACACAATAGACAACCATGAAACAAAACGGCGAGCCGCGGCCATAAACTGGAAATATGTCAAAGATAATAAAACAATTAGCCATAAAACATAACGACCCCCGTATGTATTGAGCGTATACGCAGCGCGCGAATGAACGACACGAGACGGAAATAGGAGAGGAAATGAGACAACCAGAGTATACGAGAACGATGAGAAGCCGAGGGTCAAAAGCTGAGATGAAAAAAACAAGTTAGCTAATAAAGACGAGCGCTAGCTGCAGTTGCAGAAACTGCTTCCGTTTTCAATTTAAACTGCGTACTTACTATTTTCACTTACGATAGGATCATGTTAAATGCATGATCATTGCAAGCTAGCTTAGATTTATATTCCGCGTCGTTTAATGTAATCAAATACCATTATAAGTAAAAGCGGCAAATCTCATAAAATCTAACCAGAAAATAATTTTTAAATTCTCGAATAATTCTTTGATTTTTAATAACTAATTTCTTCACGATAATTTTGTATAATAATAATAATTTTTGTATCTTATCTGATATGGTCAAAGATTATCAAATAAAATCAGATCTGATCAGACCTTTTCAGGTTGGTATAAAAGTAGGTCTTATCAATCAGGTATATCTTACGAGATTCGACCAGATCTGATCATTTATAGCTGTACTTTCATGTCAAAACATTCGAAGTAACAGCATTATTTTTGAGCATTCGATCGATAGAACATGAAACATCGAAACTGGTATGATGAGGATGCCTACGCGTCTCCGTAAGCCAGGAACTCCCTGCATTCCAATATGAGATTCCAATGTTAGGAGGACATCTATCACCCTCGACGCGGTTCTTTCGCAATTGAGAACTGCATTCGCGAGCCCTGACCATCGAACGGGGACGATGGCAAGACATCCGCGCGACAGGAGAACAGACAGACGGATCAACGCGTCTTTCAGAAGGGGACGAGAGAGAAAGGCGAGAAAACGAGTTGGGACAAAGTCGTAGAAAGGAAGGAGAAAGATGTTCGAGTGGAAGAGCGAAACGGACAGTGGGGAAATTCTTTTTGGTAGGTATGCCAATATATCGACTACCATTCACACCCCTTGGCTACCACGACGGTACGTGATGCCTCGTAAGAATGCAGTTCGATCCTGGGCTTTTTACTGAGAAAGCAGCACTGTTGGACGCTTTAAATAAATCATGCTTTCTCCATGAAGAATCTAGGAACCGAGTGACCGCAAGATAACTTCTACGGGTTGTTTGTTTCACGAATCCGATTATGGGATGTCCCGATTTTTACGAATCACGCTGAAGGAATATTTTCCAC
>JABFQM010001044.1:0-25113 GCA_022816865.1 Zelostemma sp. ZL-2020
GATAGAAATTACAGATAACACAATTACGACGCGCATTGATAGTCAACTAAGATTGAAATTCGTAGCTCCGGGTGAATTATAGAGTTTCCGAATGAATATGCAAAATACGCGTCGATCACTCATCGTTCAAATTATACGCTTCGTGGAAGTTTCGGTGCACTTTTTCCTGCGCTTTTTAGTTCCACGGGAAAAATGTATTTCGCAACGCAATTTCACAGAAAGGAACAAAAAAGCCATCCCAAGTTTCGCCTCGATGGAATACGCGTTGTAATGAGAAATTGTAATTTTTTTGGAAATGAAATTTCTCCTGTTCCATTCCCCTGATACGTTTCGCGAAATTATTCATCATGCAATTAGCATTGATTACGCTTGTTTCGTTGGATGTGATAAATCTTCTTTGAGAAATCTAGATCGTCATAATCAGGGAAATCTCGGATCGCTAAATGTTTGCTCCATTTTCCGCGTTTATCGTTTTCGGTTCTATCTGCAGTCCTTTATACTGTTATTGCACGGCATGGTAACTCCCTACACCCCGACACATCCCCTTATAGCATCACGTTTACGTTTACGAGCACCACCGCTGACGTTTACGAGCCACTGGCTGACGTACGAGCCACTTGCTGCTCTCTTGCTTTCATTGCTTACGCTCATGCTCGGCTCCTGTAGCCGCTGCTCCAAAATTCAACCTTGATTTTGTCTTTAAATTCGACCCTTCTGTTATTTTAATACTTGCTGAAAAGACTATATTCCAATTTTACCACAGAAACGTAAAAAAATAGCAGAAACTGTTTTTCATTGATATCGTTGTTTTACATCCTTGATTCTAGATTTCTTACAAAGTTTGCTACCATTGAAAAAAGGTTTCTAAGCAATTAAATTATACACGGCAAAACATTGTGTGTTAAATTTAACACAAAAATATCAACAAGAAATGTTTTATAAATAAGAACACGAAATTGAACATACATCAAATGAAAATTGTGAACATGCCACTAAAGAAACGTAATAAATGAAAAATCTTATTCCGAATTTCAAATTCGAATGTTCATAATGATGACAAGTTATTGTTTAAATTTACGAAAAATCATGATGTCGTGAAAAGTTTGAATCGTTCCAAAAATCTCAAAAAAAGTTCAACTGGCACTGTAAAAAATAATTCAAGGAGCGATGAAATTGGATTTTAATCAACGGTAACAATTTTTTCTCCACCATCACTCAAAAATTACGATATTATAGAGTTGAGTTGTTCTTCCAGGAAGCCACGAAAAGAAAGCCAAACCAAAACCACATGGTATTTCAAGAAATGCATAAATTATGTATTGTGAGATCAGAAACGTTGAGGTTTCTCAAGAAAGCACTTCATTTCGCGTACTTGCCTCTGTCTGGAGATGAAAATGAAAGATATATTGCCCTTGACGATAACTTTAGGTCCTTCTTTGAGGGATTTATGGGTCCAAACCACATTGTCTCACCGTTGTCACGCTCCATGACAACGCTTGACACAAAATGACGTAACTGGGTCAAATCCGGTCTAGACCTACCAGGTCTACCCGATCTTATTCACAGGGCTGTTTCACTACTGAGCACTTCGAGAAAATTTATAGCCGGTAGCTACATGCCGTTACGAATACAAAGGAAAGAAAGTGCCCCGAAATTGAGTGTTCCGATGCCGATACACTTTCGACCATATGAAGGAACGGGGTCGGTCAGGGTAAGTGCGAGGTCCAGCCTTCGACGACTTGGCTTTTCGCCATTCTTTGTCTACGATTTTTACGGCCTTTTCTACTCCAGTTTGCTGACGTACAAGAGCTACGTGAGACCTTCAAACGAGCTTGGAAGATTTCGAATCTGGAGCAGCCCGGAACTTTGTTAATCAAACCGAACTAATTTTGGACGAGAGGAAAAAGCGTCAGTCCCGTGAAGACTTCAACTGGGTTTCCGGGGTCGCATAAGATTTAAAACGTAGGGATAACACGATATTTACGAATTCTGTCAAAATCGGCGCTAATGAATTGCTCCGGGCGAGCAGCATCTTTGCGGCGTTGCCTTAACGAAGAGACGACAGGTAATGTCCTCGAATGCTTGATTCCAAGGGGTTGGCTCTTCTTGACTGATGAAGCATTCTCAACGCTAATTACCCCTTCGCTAACCATCCAACTCTAGACGACATTATTCTCATCACGTCCGATGACTCGTCTTCTTGAGACTCTTCTTCTTCCTCGTTAACTGTGAAATGAGAGAGTCCCGCTTTGTGTTTTCCACTGCAACCCTTTTTTATGCAAATTGGGATTATTGCTAAGGTTTCTTTGTTTGCAAGCATTTCGCGTGCGAGAGTAAATGAAACGAGTCGCGGCAATTTATTCTGGAAATAAAACTCTATGGGGAATGAAAGTCTCCTTTCATTGAGATACGTGCAATTTGAAATTTTATTCTCGAATTCTTTTTTTGTGTGTGGGAGTTGTGGAATTTTCGTATAGGTTTGCTGGGAAACGCGTTCCATTCAATCGCGATCAATACGTAATTGTCCGAGCTCTGCTTTATTATTCGACAGCGTTCATGCATGACACATTGAATTATAGTCAATCACAAAACGCGGCATTATCACAGCTCAGCGTAAAAAGTAAATTGATTTCCTCGTACCGAATTAATTAAACTGCATTTCGTTGCATTTGTACGCCATAAAGAATTACAAGTACATCATTTTATCGTCGCGATCAATTATCGAGGAAAGTATTCCATTTTTAAAATGTCATTTCGAAGATTGTAAATTCGGTAACTGACAAAACCTCGCGGACATCGATTTTCACGTTTTGTCCCCGCAAAACGACGGAGAGTTAATAATATTTTCTCTCCCAAGCCTCGTGCATTTTCCATCCCATCCGTCTACCTCGCTTTCCACGACTTTTCCGCTGTCGCCTCAACCCCCATTTTCATCCCTCTCTTTCTCATCTCACCCTCGTCCAACAAGCCAAACAATGAAACAGCGCTGCGGTCGCTTTTATTTTTGAAAAATGGAGAACGAGCCGCCGGAAGGGTGGACTTCCGGAAGCACCCTCTGCCACCCCTGCATCCAGCAAGCGACGCTCATCCACGCAGCCTGCTTCTCTCTCTTTCCCTCTCTGTAGCTATAGCGCGTAGCACTCCCATGATTCATTGCTGCTGCGATGGATGATCCATCTCCTTCCCCGGCGCTTGGTTCGGCCGAGAGAACCAGGCTAACCATGGCGACGGAGAACGGGCGTCGAGCAGCCTTGTACGGTCATCCACGTCACGTGGGACGTATTATTCCCGTATCTTGTTACTTCATTCTTATCTCCGACCAGAGAAATTACCACGAGGAAGAAAAATTTTCCTCCGTTGCAACCTCTTTTGCTCTTAAGGACGTTCTTTCGATTTGCTTAAGAGGAATCCGGGGTTACCTTGGCTTCCTAACATATTTTTGGCTAAGGTTTTTCAGGTCTGATCGGAGAATAAAGAAAACAGGGGCGTTTTATCCATTGGAACGAAAAAAATAAAACTTGTAGACCAATTTTACGAAAGAAATTTTTACGAAAGAAACGCTGTTACCTTTTATTCGAAAATGTTTTTTAATAAAAAAGGAATGGAGAATTCGTGAGAATAAAAATTATTTTGTTGCAGGTTTACGATCATTTAAAAGAAAAAATTAAGTGTAAAGTATGTTATATTTTTGAATTTCGTCGCATAAAATAACTTTGAATTTTAATTTTAATGGTAATGTTTAGAACAGGAAAAGAAGCCTTCTTTCGTATTTTGATGTACAATATTAAATCTCTGATTCGCGATAATTTTTGATATCCCCTGAATGCAAAGTAGGCTACCAAGTACTTTTAGTTATCGCATTCATTACGTTCAATGGGAAACATAATCGATTAACGGTATATTAAAAAATATATCTACCGAAACACGCGCATCAGGAATTTTGTAAAACGAATTACATTTTTGAGAATAATAATAACGAAGCGATTGAATTTGCATGTTAAATCACAAGTAAACGTTTATCATCGATTGTTTTAATCTGCTTTACTTTGATACATCATTACTCATTTTCCAGTTAATGCTCGCACTAAAGTCAGTCATGCATTACATCGCCTATAAATAAATATCAGAGCGTAAACGAGTTGGTACATAATTGAAATATTTTCGTCTCCAACAAAATAATCAGCGCCGGAAAAATCCCTCGCAATTAATGAACGTTCGAATTTAAAGAACATTCCGATAACTCATTCCAGAATGAGTTATTCGTACGTTCCGATGTTTCGGAATGCAGTTCATCACATTTTACTTCGCGTTAAACGCTCGAATAACAAGTTCAAAAAAGCAAATTTACGTTTCATATTTCACTATTTTTTTCTCGATGTACATGTAAATGCGTATGCTTATGCGGCTTGTGAATCTTCGAGGGATACACATAAAAATGTGTACCGTGTATTTTGGCGTAATAACATACTTCGGTACCACAAACGTGATGAAATTCTGCCTTCGAATAACTGGTCGCTTCAGAGAAGTCTGCAAAGTTCTAGGTTCTAAAATGTAACTCGAGTGGTTTTAAAAGCAACACGATTTTTTCACGTTTCATTAAAAAAATTTTTAAACCTTTTTCAGATTTTATCCATGCAAAATTCGATCAACAATTTGTCAGATAATTGGTATTTAAAGCACGCCATAAATGAAAGCTGTGTTTTCAGACGCGAAAAGTTGTCACGTAATTAACAAAGTGATGGATTATTTGGGTACGCTTGCTCTAGTACACAATCAGACGGTTATTTTTACTCGAGAGTCGTGTTCATCTCGCAAACGTGACTGCTTTTGATTATAGAAGTTGCAAAACAAAGTAGAGTAAATAGACTCGAGCGCCCATTAAATACCGAAGATAAATTGATTGCAATCGAAAAAAAATGGGCACAATAAAGTTGCGCTTATCGGTAAATCAACTCGCTCTCAATCATAGAATCTCCCGTCCTTTTCTTCCAGCGAGTCTCCTTTTTTCCACGAGTGAATTCAGCATTTTAACAAGCAATAGAAATCTTTTGTTCCCGGTCATTCATTAATGCTACGTACGTGTGACTGCAACACCTTACGATTAATATCGCGCGATTACAAGTAGATACAGCAAGAACAAAGAGAGCGTTACTTTTCGAACGCTCGTATTAGATCGCGTACACGACGTGTCTGCTCGCGCAAATATGTGAATGTCATCGAAATCAAAAATAAAAGTCAAAGAGCGCGGTTATTATTGATAATCGTTATTAAATCTGAGAAAATGTTTATGCTAATCTCGCGCAAATGTCATTTCGTTCCGCGCCAAGATCGCTATCGACGCAATGGAATTTATTATTGAAAGGAGTTTTTAATAGTAATACTGCATATCGGATGGCGATGTAATCTGTCGTTTGTTGCATTTTTAGTGATGCATGTACATGCATTTTATGAGATACGTGGACTGAATTTACAAGCCTCAAAGTGCGACTTTAGCGCGCGCGCGGATTAATACTTATATGGGCCGCGTTCGCAATGTCCGACGCAACATTTTTGTTTCTCTTTACACTAAAGAATCATTACTCAAGTATCGCCTCGTCATTTATCATTCAATTTAATATAAATCTGAGTATTTGAAAAAAATATTTTGCTTTCAAACGTGCCTTATTCAAAGATGCACTTGGATTCGTGTTCAATTTTATATAATTAATGAGAAGGCCGCAATGATTCTTTGTTTTTAAATAGAAACAAAAATCTTGTGAATGCTCCTCTATTAAATAAAGCATCCTTTTTTCCATCGAACATTAAGCATTTTTCGTTGAATAAAAAGTCCTCTTTATTCTTGAATTCGGGGCGCGTTTTTTGCATCGAAGCGCATGCAACTTGGTTTCGGCTCGTCTAATTGATGAAAGAAATAACACATTCGGTCGTATTTTTTTAAGCTCGTCGCTCTCGACAGCCACGCCTGTCAGACGCACGGAGGTCATTTGTCGTAGTGCACGTGAAAATACGGCGGGAATATTTCACTTTTCGTAGCGTTCTGACGACAACGTCGCGACGCCGCGTCACAGGGCGCATGCGTTTCGAAATACGAGCTTGGAGAGTAGCCTTTAATAAATGCAGGGTCATTTGTAAAAGCGAGGAGCACGCAAATATTTCCGTAGCTACGATTCGATCGGGGCACTTGCAAAAATCCAAGGTACCCGTGAGCGATTGCAGAAAATTCAGGCCTCGGGCCCGGAGCCATGAAAGCGAGCGCAAAGTCGATGTTTTTGCTCCTTTTCACGCGTTGAAAGATTACGTTCGTTATTTCGTCGTTATTCATCTTAACGACAAATGTTGCACATTCATAAAGCCACGAAATGAAGGCATTAAGTTATGCTCAATTATCAGTAGGGCCATAACTGTCGACGTAAATTTCACGAGAAACGTAAAAAACACGGAAATTACGAATTGAAGAAATCAATTATTGAGATGAAATAAATATCCGGGGAATCGTGATTTTGGGGTATCGTAAATTTCTCCAACTCCCCAACGGCTCGTAAACTTTCAAAAAACAACAAATAAATTAATTATTTACATTTAAAAAGGCGTTAAAATGAATGATGCCCATTGCGGCTTATGTGTCTTTTTACACACATATTTATTTCTCAAACGCGTTAAAGTTTATGACTCAGAATCCGACGGTGGAGCTCATCCAACGGGGTAGATCTCAGATGCTCGCCAAATTTTGATTTACTCGCTACAACTGTAATAATTCGAGGTTAATGTATTTTAATGTGATGTTTATACAACGGCAAAGTCAACAAGAAATGTTTAGATTTCTTCTCTGCTATGGGTAACGTATATTGTTACTACAGTGGAGTAACACGTTATAAATCGTAATAACGGTCTGCTTGTCATTAGAATTATTAATGATATGTGGAATTTCGTTGTGCAGCAAGAGCATGATACGCGAAAAAGTAGAAAAAGCGTTGTTGCGTTGTCTGTTGCAAGAAACATAAATCCTGGGTGACTTACATAAATTAATGGATGTTTGAAAACTAAGTTAATCTCGAACAATTTCGTTGATTTAATAAGATATCTTTCAACTGAAAGTATCAAAAATACTCTGCCAATAAAAGCGCGATATATTTTGTTGAAATATAATGAACCAAAAAATTATGTACTTGACATTCTTGCACTTTTTCCTGTATTTTAAGATTTTTCTAGAATACAATCACGTCAATTTTCTTTCACAAAATGTGTTTAATTATTAAGTGTTTTAACTGTGTGCTCATTTTCAATCATTACACGTCACAGAGTTTTTAATTCTGTAAGTAATTGTCAACTGCATGATTCACTTTTTTACTTTTTCGTTTCGATCTTCCACACCCTTCAAAAAATAATAATTGAGAACTCAAACATTTCTACGCTAAAAAATTGAGGTATTCGCATTCAAACGTTCATTAAATTGTAATCTGAAGACGTTAAATGTAAAAAATGGAGTCTTATCAGAGGAATAAATGGCACTTTCGACCATGAAATCGCTCGTCCGAAATCGGGGCAATTCTGGAATCGAAAACTATAGCGATAGGAAATTCGCCAGAGCATGTGATGGGCCAAGTAGCGATTAATATTCGCGTACTTACACCGCGGAGCTTGAAACGTTTCAGAAATAGATAGGTGTTGATATTAATAGAATCGTTACGCGGCTGCTCTGGCAGCGTCAACCGTCATTTTAACGAGCCGCGACTGCTGAAATGTATTAATTTTTCAGTCTCATTCGCCAAATGGAAGAATTCCGTAACAAACCTCACACGCAGCGGCCATCTTCCGACGGCCGACGCTCGCGAGACTTTCGCCATTGAGGCGCTCCAATTTCTCATGCGTGGACCAATACGAAGTTTTTTCTTCAAACTTTCAATTTTTTTTCACCACGAATCACAATTTTACCTCGCAATGCTTCCTCGAGATTCGATCAATTAAAATTACGTTTCTCATCGGGAAAAAACAAGGTTCAACAGTTTATTTTCGATGAAGATATGTAGTTTTTACTACCTCAATTTTTTATCTATTTAATTATCGCGATTTGGGACAAGAATTTTGGTTTTGAAAAGTTTCGGAAAAACTCTGAAGAGGATTGGGAAAGTTTTTGTTAACGATTAATTAGGTTTGAATTATTTCAATGGAGGTAGTTTTTTGCTGGGATAAAAAATCTACTTCTCTCGTTTCATGAATCGAAGGTGCGTCTTCGGAATGGTTTTTGAAAGCTGTGTAGGTACTACAAATTACCTTGGAAAATAATAAAGTTCACGAATGTTAAAAGCACTCACGAGCCTTCAATTGATGATTATTGACCTTAGAAGAGGAAAATATTTTCTTCCGCGTATTAAAACATTGTTTTTCATTTACTTTTTCGATATAACATATGGAAGATTTTAAATTCTTTGAAATTCTTTACGTATATTGCTGCTAAAATGTTCGAGGAAATTTTTGCGCCATAATGTGATACGAATTCTGTTCCATGTGTGGTATAAATCATTTGTCTGGACTTCTTTAATTATAAGCATGGCCGTGGCTGCTATCGGGGATATGTGTGCATCACCCGAAGGCAATAACAGTGCTTCGTTGTATGTCGCAATTGAAAAAAGAATTGCAAAATGATGCAGCGCTGAATACGTAATGAAACCGTCTTTCAGGCGAAATTCGAATAAAAACAACAATGGAATTAATCATAATCATTACCAATTTCCTCGGAAAGAAGCGAAAACATGGACACCAAACCAATTTTAATTATAACATTCCGATCACATTTTCGCAAATATGATTATGCAATCAAGTACTGTATTGCAGGGTATTCAACGACCCATTTTTCCGAAACAGAAACCTACTGAGTTTTGGATTTTAACGCGTTTAAAAGAATACCGACGGTTGAGAATTGGAGAATCGGCCTGGATCGAGAAATTCGCCACGCTCTTGGACGAAGGGTCTAAGATGTTCTCGATGCTCGGAAATTTGATGATGAAAAAAAATGGATGAAGTTTCCAAAAAAATACCATCATACGCGCATCATTCAGAGGGACATTTTTTATGGACATATTTTTTTTGTTAGACCCGCCATTCGGTGAATAAAAAATAAAATGATAAATTTTTCCTCCGCTTAAAATCCATGTTTTTCTCAACATTTATCGCGAATACGCGGCCAAATATTAACCGAATGTAAAAATGCTTGCGTAGATTTACTCCAAACACGGTAGCGGAGCTCACCAGTTTTAATATTTTGGATAATTTTGTTTATTTTTAATAATAATTTAATGTGAATCAAAACTCGTGTTTCGAAACGTTCGCGGCAAAAAAGGATCGAGGGAACTTTCGATTTGTGAAAACTTGCAGCGACAAAGTTTTTCATATTGTTTGAGAAAGTTTTTCTTGAAATTTGGAATTGATCGAGTCATAATTATAGACGCTATTATTGTTTAAACACCGCCGCGTCAAGCGAAACTTGTCATTCAAACGAGTTGAAACAAGTGAAGCTCTGTAATGACGCGGCGTAAAAACCGAGCGTTTTTTAAAATAATCACTAGCTATAATTATGACTCGATTAATTTCATATTAAGGGAAAAAATGTCCTCAAACGATCCGGAAAAACTTTTTTCCACAAATCGAAAGTTCCCTCGATACTTTTCCTTCTTTCTTGTTCACATGAAATTATTGTTGAATAAAAACAAAGTAATGAAAAAAATGAAGACTCGTGAGCTTTGCTACGGTGTTCGGAGCGAGAATTGTCACATTCGATTAACTTGTAGCCGAGTATTCGCCATAAATATTCAAAAAAACATGGATTTTCATCTGAGGAAAAATTCAACTTTTTATTTTTTATTTACCGAATAGCGAGTCCAACAAAAAAAATATAATCACAAAAAATGTTCCTCCAAATGATGCGCAGATGATGGTATTTTTAAAGTAATTTCATCAATTCTTTATCATCATCAAATTTCCAAGCACCGAGAACACTTAGACCCTTCGTCCGAGTTTCTCGATCCAGGCGCTCAATTGATTGGGGTTTATGTAACATAACTTCCCACATTCCCCTACGCAATAATAGCACTCAAGAGCTTAAATTCACCCTGGAATTTGATAAGAAGAAACGTACAACTCGATGTAATGAATAAACCGAAATCATTTCGCGAGCTCCAAGCAATTTTCGGGAGAAAATCGAAGTGATTTTTCGGTCTCGAAGCTTACCGTGAAAGGTATTGAGAACGGCAGTCACGGATTCTGGCAGAGAAGAACTGGTCCACTGCGACATCCATCCGAGTTGGCACTGCACTTGCAACTGACCCAGGTAACTTTTTGAACCCTTAAACGGCAGGAAGAACGAGGCCCTTGGGCCTGGAATCTCGCAATTTGCGTATTCGAGGCGGCTCGAACTCATCGGCAAGCCTTTGCCCTCGGTAGTAAATCAAAGCGTGAACAAATACTCCAATATGTCCGCCTAAGAAAGGAAGAAACCGAGAAACGTTCGGCCTCCCGCATGCTGGAAGGGCCAGTTTTCATACAAAACTCCAATTCTGGATCGGTTAGAGAAAGGAGGTAAAAATTGTGAAAGACCTCGACCCCATAAATTCCGGCAACGATGTGTTTACAAATTACTCGAAAATAAAAAGCGTTAATTTGCGTATCAGAAATTCTAATTTTCAGCGATCCTTCATTCCACGCTAAATTTGAATTTCCGAAATCGCCATTTTCGATGGACGACGCGATAAAGATACATTTACATTCCCCGTGTCTCGTGTAATTCGAAGAGCCAAGCAAAAAAAAATAAAATCGTCGTTAAAGCACCGCGAAATGGATCCTAATCGGAGCCAAAGAGATTGACAAAAAGTTCATAATCCAGTCGTGAGAATTAATTTACGTCGTGTCAACGAATACATAAATACGCTCTCGCATGAAACAGGTTGACGTTGCTGCCTTAAATCACGTACCGAGCGTCCGAGGTCGAGCAGGTACAGAGTTAATTTTACATAACCCTTGTAACGTCCGGAGCGGGTTAAGTGTGGGCTCGGGTTTTGTTGACTCGAATGAAGACCCTTTCGCATCCCGCAGATCCGTGTCTCAAGAATGGCCCCGAGGATTCCGCGATTCGTTATGCTTCAGATATCAACAATGCCGAAGAAACGTCGAGCGACTTTTAAACGCCGCCGTTTGCGGATGTGGAAGAGTTCACATTTTTCATAGATTCGAGTCGCGCCGCATCGGAATTTTCGCTTTTGGAAGAGCCCACGGTTTTTGAGCTCCAACGATAATTAAAAAATGGACATTCAAACTGTAAAATGGGAAAAATGTTTCGAACGTTTCACGCGGGGGAACGGTAATTTCTAAATGATGATCGATGAACAGGTAACTGAATAATATTCGATGACGTTCTCATTGGCGGAACCTGATTAATGACTGTCAAGCCATTGTGTTTATCCAAATAATTATTCAAATGCAAGTTACGAAAGTCACAACGTCTATTCTCTTTTCACAAACTTTTTCTTCGTTTAATGACCCATTGTGTGATAAACGATTAGTTGAATTGAATCTCACTACGTGATTTATCGTTTCGGTTGCTTCTTCGCGCTAACGATGAAAAATAATCGTACTTTCTACAATACTCCTCGAATCTTATTACGATTTCCTTGTTTAACATTGCCAGAAAGTTTTTTCCGTAATTAGATACGTTCGACGTCTTCATGCGATTCCTCGCGCAACATAAAGCTCGTATCAAGTTAACAAAAACCGCGCAAACAACAACGGGGAGAATCCGCGTCATAGAAAACAATGCCGCGTGTAAACTTGCGGTATCCATGTTTGGACCACCCGGTAGGTAGATGCGAATCCTCCGGGACCTTGACGAGAAGGGGTCAGGGTAGGAAGAATCGAGGAGCGCCGTTCGAGCCGCTGTAAATCATTCGAGATTATGTGACTTTTCAAACACGCATGTGTCTTGGAGCCACCGAGATTCCGACGCGCGCGATACACTCGGGAACTTGGTATTTCCGCGCTTTCCATAAAACCATATTCCTCGACGAGTTTCCCGAAGCGCGTAAAAAATTCGTGACTCTATAAAGCCAAACTATAAATTTCGTATTGTGGAGGTCGCGCCGTTAATCATCGGTTATTTATTCGTACTACTTAAATAACCATAACCTGTTAATAGCCGGTAGTGACTCGGAACATTATACAGAGCCGGATTTATTTATGGGGTGTATTCGTAGGCGGCATGTAAATTTTTTACTACCGATGAGCATCTTTTAGTGCCGAAACGATCGTTTCTAGTTGTACAAAGAGCTTAATTACTCTCTTTGAGGCCATCGGCATCATTCTTTCTCCCACATCGTGTTTACCCCAAACAATTCTTCCACTGCTCCGAGTTTCGGTGATAAATTAAAAGAAACTTTCTCAATAGGGCATTGAAATGAAGCAAGAAAATGTTAATTACCGAGAGGCCATCGATGACAAAAAAAACGTTTAAAAAATGGCCGTGGCGTGAAAAAGGCGGTGGTGTTCTTCCATCGGCTTAGAGCGGCACGGAGGTTTTCGTGGCAGGGTGATTGGTGAAGCCCGTTAGTTTAATCATCGCGCATTAGCCGCGCTACCCCTTACCCCCGTCCACTTTCACCCTCGAATTCCACGTGTTTCGTTCTCGTTTCGCTTCCGTCTCGACCTGTCCCGCTCCATTCATTCATTTATTTAACGTGTGCTGGTGATACGCGACTACCGTTTGTCACACGGCGCTCAGCCAGTGGCTTGTCCTGCCCGAATAAACGAGCTGTTTTTACGCGCGCCTCGACGAGCGTCCCTAAACGCGCGAAACTGACATCGACTCGCGCGCGAACTCCAATGCATTCGCGACTCGTAAACACAGGCAAGAATGCTGGGATATTCGACATCGACGAGAGCATTCACGCGCCGATTCAAAAGCGTGAATTATGGTAGCATTGTTCGGAAGCCGGAGTAGCCAGTGGCAGGAAACGCCGGAGTCGATACGGTCGGAAAAGGTCGGCCAAACAATAAATACCCGCTCGATGAATGGGTCTGTAGTTTTCGCGCTGTTCGTGCTTTGTGACGCTAATTGAAAGTTTAGATCATTATCTTTCGTTTCAGGTGCGGCGTTTCATGTTTGACAGAGTCGAAAATTAGTT
This sequence comes from Zelostemma sp. ZL-2020, assembly GCA_022816865.1. NCBI lineage: Eukaryota > Metazoa > Arthropoda > Insecta > Hymenoptera > Platygastridae > Zelostemma > Zelostemma sp. ZL-2020. The sequence continues at coordinate 13,167 of JABFQM010001044.1, forward strand.
GCATTATTTCTCAATATTTTCATTTGGAAATTGGAGACCACGCGATTCGAAGTTTCGATGACTTTCTTTGAAATACAAGACTGAAATATTAAAATATTTCTACGATTCTAATATTATTGTACATTTACAGAAATTAATTATTTTTTTAATGGACCCTATTCGATTTGTTGAATAACAAAATTTCAGATTTTTATCTACTCGTAAACAAATTTAAAAAATGTTCTCAACTGCCCTTATTCTTTATATCATTGTTTCTTATCAAATTTATTAGATAATTCTAAATTTTCCAATAATGAAATATTATTTTGAAGAAAGAACATTCATAGTAGAGTATTCAAAAGTCACAATTAGTTTGACCCCTAACATCTTTTAAATGAAGCAAAAGTTTACTTCAGTCCCTTTTAAATCGGGGCATTTCTTATGAAAGGGCTAAATACCGATGAAGTATCTAAAGTATTAATTATATTCTTTGTAAAAGAAAACAGGATACCGCAGGTTTTTCTGAGATGTCGGTAGCGGTATGCATAAAGATTAAAAACCAACGAGATGGAAAAAGAAATGTGGAGAAAGCGCGGTAAAAGATGAGGACGGTAGAAAACGAGCATCATCTGCTGGTTCCCAATCCTCTCGCAGCCTCGAAAAGTGGAAGAGAAAAATGTTTCTCTTGGATTTTCGAGCGCATAGATGCTGCCGAAGGAAACCGAGCGAGGGCCGCGCCGAAGGCGCTTTATAAAATCCAATCTCTTTCGAAAATCAAGGATCGCTCGGTGACGCGCTTGCATAAAAATTCCCGGCAATCGGATACCGACGTCGCGAAACAGTACCTGTGGCTATTAATTACGTACTTCCACGGCGACGAGGACGCAAAAAAGCTGCCCGGCTTTCGCCCGAGACACGCTTGTTTATCGTTAAACATATTTCAAAAGAAATATATTCTTCAAAGTTTTCTTCCGAAGAAACAAAAAAACAAAGAAAGTTTTTGCCCTTGTAAAGTTCGGGATTGAATTGTTCGCGATTTCAATTCGAATTTCGGGTTGAATATATTCATCTCGGAATATTCGGGTTGTATGAAACACAGGTCGAAATTCGCGAAGTGGTTGCGGGGACAGCGAGAGCAACGACAGTAGGGTTGAAACTGCAAAGCTCCGGTACGTCCCGGTGTGAACAAAAGCGTGATAAATCGAGTACATTAATTCGCATTTTACATTTGTTTGTGTTGTGGAATACAATATTAAATGGAATGGGCGTACAATAGATAATGCCGGGGCACCATCATTTACGCCAACGTCGAGCAGACGAGGGAGACGGTGCTGGAAGGCTACTACTACCCAGCGACCTGTGCTCTTGTATTTTGTATTCATCAGCTTGACGCGTCACTCGCGTTCACAACGTCCAAAAACATTCCATCAATGAACATTGCCGAATTCAAATGCTAAAGCCGGAAATCCCCCTCGTAATTCAGCTGTAAAATTTCGAAGATAAAAGAGGCGTTTTTAATCAAACCATGAAGATGCGCGTTGGAGAGTGGATTTTTCGCGAAGAACCCGGGAAAGCCCGTGTCACAGGCCGAGAACTTGCGAGCTGCAGATGGTGTTGGCAGCAGGAGTGACGCATGGATTCGATTCCTGGGAGCTCGTGATTCCGCTTGGTTAGCCCGGTGTCACTCCCAGCAAACCCCATTATCCTCCCGTCCCGTGAAATTCGTTCTCCAGCCTGCCTCCCCCGCGAAACGCGCTCCACCCCCGCGATGTGAAACAGTAAAAGATCCCCAAAAAACTCGTTCTTCATCGGCGAGTGTCAGCTACAGCGTTCATAGACTGGTGGCGCGGACTATCGATTATCGCAAGAGCGCGGGGTTCGACTCGCCGCGACATTCATTAGCCACAGCGGTGTAGAAGTAATTCAATTCGTTGCACGATTTGTGGAATGTTAATGAAAACGGCCGCTCTTGCACTAATTTTCAACCCCAGCGTTGTTGCGAGGGTTTGTCACGCTCGCTTATTTTACGCGGAAAATGACATCTTCGAAACGAAATAATTCATTCGCAGAGATCGTTTCGACGATGATCGAGCGTTGAATAATGATAATCATTGTAATTGTTGGTATTGAGCGATGATTAATAAGCGCACATTGACGGATGAGAATGCATCGGTGGACATTACAGACACCAAATCACAAGTAGGAATAACGCATTCATACGGGCATGTGCAAATGCAGGTTTCCGAGTGTGGGACGGGAGAATGGAGCTCACCCCGGTAATGGAATCCCTTCGCTCCACGAACGCAATCACGCTGATGTTTCGGAAGCCCGAGGCTGCCACAAGGGATTTCTGCACTCATGAGCAGATCAGGCTCCTCGTTCCTATTCCAACTTTACCCTCGGAGATTTTCGATCGCTCCGTCTTGACTTCCGATCTTTATAATTTATACACGCGTTTATTATTTCGGCGATACTCGTGTTTACCTTTATCTCCGCTTTATGCACTCAACTTTTCACCGTTCCAACACCTTATCGCGCCTCAAAATCATCCTGCCCTCTTTTTTCCCCGAAGAAATGGACTGTGACTTATTCCGCCCCGCGGACATCGTAAATCGAATCGCGAAAAAGCCCATTTTTCCCCGAAAAAGGTACCGCTCTTGGAACGTTGCGAAATCCCGGGGAATGAAATCAGTCGGGAGGAACTTTTGGAAAATTTCGCGGGTATTCAGGAAATTTTGGGCGCTCGTCGACAGGGATCAAAGTAGTTCGAGACGAGGATGAAGCGAGGAGAAGTGACGGGTCGAGTCGGAGGTAGATTCGGGTAAGAGGGTGTAGATCAAGGGCCTTAGACTCGAGTGTGGGTCGAGCTTTTTGGCGAAGAGAGACGCGGGATAAAGGGAGGAAATCGTTTGGAGGTTCAAGGGAGAAACGGAGTCGCGGTACGAAGAGTATCCGAGCGAGCGACTCGGAATACAAAGCAGCCGAAGAGTCGTGGGATACGGAGGGAGTTAAGTTCCGAAAGAGGAGAGATAGAAAAGGACAGACCGACCCCCCGCCGTCTATTCAAACCGCGCGTGAATTATTGCCGTGGATAATCTGTAAATATATTATTTATTTTGATTTTGTACATAGCGCGTTTTACTTCGTTTCTCCCTTCTCCTCCCCTCCAATTTCTTGCGTATCATCTCGCGCTTCGCTCGTCTTGTTCCCTAGTTAGGATTACAAATGGACCCACTTCAGCTTACCGGAGTGAGATTCGAGAGGAATTTGCCAGTGCCGGAATGTCCAAGTGAACGCCAGGATTGGGATTCGAAAGAAAAAATTGAAAGCTCGAGCGATGCTTAGAAACGCTTCGCGTTGTTTCCGAAAGATTTGTAAAGTTGAATTATGATTTTCAATCTGTCTGTGCTCTCGTAAAAAAAGAGGTATGAAGAGATATTTTTGAAATCGTCGAACGAAATTCATAAGCCTCGAAAACGTGAAGGAATTCGGAGGTGAAAAAAGTAATTGATCAAACGTTTGGTGTCATGAACCTTTTCGTATACATGGCATGTAAATTCGGGAAATTTCCCGCTTGGATTGATTCCAACATCTTACCTTTTCCTCCATCGACCCAGATTGTTTTTTATTATACAATAAAAAAAGTAACCGTACACTTTTTTGTGAAATGCTCATTATAGTCGAGTACAAGCGAAAATTGCGGTAAAAATATCCAGAACCCGCGGCCCAGCGGGCCGCGGGAAAGAGAGGATCGGAAGGGAAGCGAGGGAATAGAACGAGATGAGGTGATCTACAAGGGAACGCGAGAAGGGCTGCCGAGGAGAGGCAGCGGAGAGGAACGAAGGCCGCCATGATATCAGTCTTGCTTGCGCCGACAGTTCGTCATTTGTCACTGTCGCTGCCATTAATAACTTCGCCGTCCTGTCACTGTGGATAATACGAGTAGGTTTCTGCCGGGTTGTAGCCACGACTTTGGTAGGGGTGGGCCACGTTCAATTCAGTTCAGTTTAGGGGGTCTCCACGACGGATTGGAAGGGCACGTCGTTAAGGGGATGTCACTCATGTCACTTTGACATGGCGAGGCCGAATCCAACGTCCATCTTGTGTTGGATCTACCCAATTTTTATCATGAAAGAAGATGGACCCTCCCAACGATCTTTAATGGAGTTTTCTACCAAAGCAAAGTACAGAATGAACTTTTCCCGGATTTTTTCTGACTGATAAAAGAAATTTTGAGATGAATGGAAAGGTTGAGAAAACTGCCCATCATTCAAGTTTTCCCTGACACGTCCCTGATTTCCAGGTTTTCCAATCAAGTGCGCGTACCGCAGAAAAAAGTTACCCATTTTTACTGCACCGTATATCGAGACCAGAATGAAAAGAAACAAAGGACCTTTGTAATTTCGAAAATTGAGGGAAATGGAGCAATTTTTTTCATCGCGAGAGCGTCGCGTACAGAGTCACGGAAAACACACAAGCGTGATGCACTCAGAAGCATAGGGGTAGAGGTAGTATTGTTGCATCTCGTCGGTATTATATAAGCGTTCTCTCGACGGGCAGCGCCATTTCAAAAATGAAAAAAAGTTGTGTCCAGAGTTCTCCGTGACGCCAGCGGCAACACGGCTTTTTAATTAGAGCAGCCACTACCCAACACCTGACATCCCGCATCGCCATCCCCTTCATCAAAGTATCATTCTCATTTCGCCGAGTTTCAAAAAAGAATTGCGGTGCCCTCTCCCGGTCAACGGTTAAAAATACATTTGCCTCCCGTGCCAGTTCTCGTGTCCAAATTAATCGTGGCCCCTGGGAATTCGCGCTTCGGTTAGCGTACGCCCACGGAACTCTAGCGAGCCCTTGAACGCGTTCGAAATATTTTTCCGCCGAGCTCTCGTTCGCTAACGAACGAGAGAGAGAGAAAGAGAGAGCGGAGCACGTGAAAACACTTTTTTTATCCCCAGCGGGAATTTAATTTCGCGCCGTTGTCACCGACGCGAAACTCTGACTGCGAAACGCGTCAAATTTTCCGTTGAATAAACTTTTCCCCCCTCGTCATAACAAATTCATGCTCGGCTGTTCGCGAGAAAATTTCCCTTGGATTCGAGAGAACTTTCCGGTTTTCCATCACTCGAATACCTTTCCGGGTGATCCAGATTCATCGTCTCCGTGTCCTTCAGGGAGGTCCCGGTGTCACCGCAAATATCGCGAGGGTCTTGCGTGCTCCTCTATTCTATCGAATGCCCAATGTTTACGGTAGTGTGGGTCGTTTCACGCTGCGAGGAGCCGATTTACGTAAGGACGGCCTTGACTTCCGCGGAATAGACAAAGGAGCGGTCATAAATTCGACCGAGGTCACCGACTTTGAGACCCTTTCAGCCGGTGAGGGGTTACATCCGTGACTCGACCATTCTCACCGGTTGGTTATGCATATTTAGACTCACAATGTAAAACTAGACCAAGAGTGACCCTTCTCCCTACGCCACCCAAGTGTCGCCAGGTATTTACCGCATTTTCCCGAAAAAATTTGAATTCGACAAGTGTCCTTGGAAACGCTCTCCATTTTTCAGACCGAAGTCTTTTCAACCCTTCGAAGGGTCTATCTCTGACTTCGAAGATCCGGTTTTCTTCTTCCGGTAATTTTCCGACGTGTTGCGATCGGAAACGCGGTTGAAGGAATCGCGAGATTCACGAGCGTTCGAGCAAGAGCGACAGGGTTGATGGCCTGACGGAGCTAGAGCGGTAGGAGTGGCTCGTGGCTCGACGCAGGAATTATCGAGCGCCATTTATCAAGCGCGTTTGTCGGGTTGGCGATTTTCTTGAAAATTTCGTCGGCCCCCGATGGCAGGAGCGAAGCTCATCGGGGCGTAGAGCTCGGCGCCTCCTGCCGATCCGACGCAACGTTCGGCCCGCGACGCGGAAGTGAAGGCAAATAAATTACACAGCGGCAAGTCCAGCGTCCACTCCCGTGGACTTCGCCTCGTCCTGCGGGGCCTCGAACCCCATCGGGAGATGCCTGATTAACATACTATCACCCTTCTCCATTCACGTTGTATTATTAATGTTTTTCAATTTGCAGAAGGGCCCGCTACGGTTCGCCGGATAAAAGCGTCCAGTAACAAATTATGCAATTAGCTTCTCTTCTCTAGTTTGATTTCATTAAGTCACTTACAAAGCGATGAAACTCCCCGTAAAATCGATTTTGTTCAATTTAAATTCGATATGCAATTTTTTCTTCCCGAAAAAAACGTTTAATGTTAAAACGCGCCGGGAGAAATTAACGAGGGCGTTAAATATGAAATCAGTTAGCTTCTCGTGCCGAGATGATCAATGCCCGACGCGTCGTTCACTGAAATTTAGATCACTTGTCGTTTTTTCAATGACGCCTTTAGTCTACATGCGCTTCGATGTGGTTCTTAGCGACGTGCCTATCATTAGGATCTCATTATTCAAATTCAACTTTTGCATATTAAATCGAATGCCACGTTCTCCTCCTTTTTTCGTAAGCACTACATGCGGAGCGCTATGAAGATAAAGCATAATAACGCGATTCCTGACAACCTAATGATGATGACCGGCTCGCTGCCGTGTGCGTATATGTGGTGAGTTGCGCGCCGGCAGGGTATATAATATGGATAATGCGAGGAGGTGCCATCTTGTCAGTACCGAGGGGGACGTGACGAAAAACCTGGCCAAGGAAGAGCTCGAAATCACGCGATTCTGTGGTTTCTTAAAATCAATACTTCTTACAATGTGCAATGTTTGATAAGAAACCAAAACCAGAACCGACATTTCTGGTGGGACCAGATTTTTAACCGTGATGTAAAAATTTTCCTTGGTATCATAAGTATTAATTGAAACTTTTGATAATCTGAAGAAACCAAATTGTAAGGCTGAAAAAATAGAACCGTTACCGAAACCAAAACCGATGACGTCCAGAACAAAATTTAGATCGATCGTTTTATGGTCTACACGTGTTTTATAACGAACGAGAACGAATAGATCATACAATTAGTCCAACTAGCCAAGTACACGCGCGCTTACGCTACAGCAAACCAGCTTGTTAGAAGTAATTTACCAACGTAACGCTCAGTAAAATCATCCTACTTTCTACGACGCAATTAAACGATCAATCCTGCTCGTCGACAATTTCCAACGGTCTCTCTGAAAAAATGTATATTCAATTTAATGACCCTCCTTTCACATTTCATACTGCATCGAAAAAGTTCAATCCTCGACGCGCGGAGAAAATGGGCATCCCGCATAAATCTTTCATCGCGCGCGAACACTTTACAAACATTGAAACATTTCTCGCGAAAATGGTCTGCATTAAACATAGATTTGACGTAGTTGGAGAACATCAGAACAGAGAAGTGCAAACATCAGCGAGGGCAATCCTTTCGAGGCGTTCGAAAGCCGCAAATCATGGCCTTCGTATATAGAGAGAAGAGTTGAAGGAAAAGCGCTCGGGAAGTTGACACAAGCGGGGGCGAGAAGTGCAGATAATGGAAGCCCTTTCCTCTCGATCGCCCCCGCGAAGGGAAGGATGAAAAGGGCCGAGGGAAAACAAGAGAAGTGTTTCGCCTGGCGATGAGCGCTCGTAGTCGCTCGGATCCTTGCGCATCCATCAAATTGATGTCTTTGTTCTTGGGGCAAAGGCGTAATCGAGGAAGATACGGACGGAAAAGTCGAGATCCGGGACTCGATCCGTCAAACGTCAGCGATCGCTTCTTTTTTTTACGCTTTCGACGAGTGTGTGATGCCGAGGCAGCTGTCCCGTCTTCCATTTTGCGTTTGACGTGATGGAACCCATTTTGAATCCCACAAGCCTGACAGGGATTATTCAATTCAAAGGCGAACGGGCGAACCACGTTGCGTGCCTCTCAGGATGTTTTTTCTTCTCGGCTTGAAACGCATTTTTCAAAACCTCACACTCCGTGACGTTTTGGGTCAAGTATTCTTTGCGTCGGGGAAAAGACGCGCGAGAACTTGGGACGACGATGTTTTGTGGAATTCGTTCCCCGGGCCTCGATTCCTCGGATGATAAAGGAATAACGAGTGAAGAGTGGAGAGCGGACGCCGATGACAAACAGCTACAAGAATTGAAATCATGTAAACGATAAGTTTTCATAATCGGAATACTTTGGTGATGAAATTCGTCGGCAATGATGAGCTCCGCGCGGCGATTGAAAATATCAACCCAATGTTTTTTTTACCGCGTAAACCAAGTTTTTTTTAAATCCCAGTTATAAATGTCGAATAACGCCCCGCGAAAGTCAAAGAGGCAGCGAGGCTCGTGCGTTTGTTCAGAGAAGTTGCGCTCCTTTGTGCGCCACGGTCACGCATGGCATCTTCGAGTTTGTATTTGTCACACGCAAGAATGCCATAGAAGTCTCGACGACGTAACGTGCTTGCACACGGAGGACAAACATGAGCTGAGGGTAGCTGGCAGCTTGGCTGGCAGAGCGGCGTGAGAGCAGAATACGTAATACGAGGAATACCCGACTCTTGCGGGAGGAGCGAAGGTGGATGTAGAGGGTGATGCGGAATGGAAAAGCGTCAAGGGAACGAGTCGAAGGATGGGGCGGAAGCTTGAAGAGCTAGAGCGCGGGGTGGAAAGACGAGGGAGGAAATGCCGAGGCCAAAGTGTCAAGGGGACGGCGGGGTTGTGAGCCGGGCAGGCCAAAGGGGGTGGGTAACGAGCCGCGGCAATTAATATCGTTGGGTTTCCACAATGCGCTTGCAAATGAAAGGCCTTTGTGACGTATGATTACGTTAGCGAGTGAATAGTTGAATAATGGCCTGGCGTGGCCGAAATTGTCGCGATCGGAATTCGTTTTTGCATTACGCGTTTCGCCCAATTTTTTCGATATACTTTACAGGAAGGAATAACCGAGGACGCGAACATTACAGTCTCAGCAATCGGAATCGTGGCAAAAGACGAATCGATAAGGGAAATTTATGACCCGTTGTAGGCGTTATCGATAAGCATTATCAGGAAATCTGTTTGCGCCTCGTTCGGTAATTTTAAAAGCCCAAATAAACGGCGTATATGCTGCGCGCGGGAAATCTGTCATGCGGCTGACGCGAATCCGCTGCAACTCGGGGCGTATAATTTATCGGATCAAAAAAGGCAGGTGTAAAACGCACGGATATTCCACGTAGCGTGACAAATAAATACGGGGATCGGTATTTCTACGAGAGGGTACTACACTCGCCGAATAGAGATCGAATGCAGTTGGATCGCGGCGTCGGCCATGTTGCCTCCCGAAAAAATCATCCATCATACAATTTCCCGGGCTATCCTTCCTACTCGGCTTTCACCATCGACTGGAATCATAGTCGGCGGAAAATTATGGTCCTCGTATAGCCGCTTAAAGCGCACGCCACCCCGTACTAGGTGCAAACAACATTTTCATTCACCCTTTTGTCCCGCTTCCATCCCTTTGTTTTTCCGAACGCGAGCCAACATAGAGGTTCGGGCTTTAATATAAAATCTGCGCTGGTTGAAAAGAAAGAAAGAAATTTTACCCTCTTAACGAAACGTATTGTTATAACTCGCGCGGAGTTAAAACGACGCGAACTCGTGATGGAAAAGTTGGCGGGTGCGTCAATTATCAGGAGCCGAATAGCTTTTGGATAAGCTCCGCGCGGCGGAACAAGTGTTATGAATAAATAACACGGCGGATACGGCAAAGATGACGTTGCTGCTGGTATATACGATGGTTGGGGCACTGCGGCAAGGGTGAATGCAAGGCCCAGCAACGATGAGTAATATTGCGGGGCATTTCCACCCCTGGGAGCGAGGGGGTGTACGGGATTGAGTGCGAAAAGTAGATGGCCGAGTGATGCGGGCCAGACGAGGAAGGAGCGAAAGAGAAAGAGAGGGCTCTACGAAGGGAGGAACGCCGATCCATCAGCGTCCCTCCACCCTTGCTTTTCCGCCACTCTCATTTTTCTCCACGTTCCGCTCTCCATCATTCCGCGTCACATCCGCCCTCTTTCATCCTTCCCTGTGTACCACCCTCTCTTTCCTGTTTCTCTTCGCGCGCCCTCTATCGCTCGCTCACTCTCTACCGTGCGCTACCCCACCGCCCCGTTCGCCACCCCACTGATTGCACTTTCCAAATTCATTACGTGCGTCCGCTCTTGGGCTGCAGCTTCTTTAGAATCCAGGATCGACGTGGAGTTGCGCGAAATTTCAAATGGGAATTCTTTCGCTTCTCCCGCTGGCGCTATAGCGCGGGGGGGAAATGATCTCGAAGGAATTAGTTCTGTTAGTTCGTTGGACGCGCGATCCTTCACCGTTAATGCAGTTTCATTAAAAAACGACGCATCGATTGTTGCCCTTAGAGGGGAACGGGGAAGAATTGAGCCACTGGATGAGGCAAGTTTCGCGACGTCGTTAAAAAGTCGCGAGTAGATTTATCGACACTGGCATTAATTTCATAAACTTATATCGCGGGATAAAAATAGCGGCGGAAATGTCTTTGGGAACTGCCGAGTGAGTCGATAAATAACGTCCAACGATGTTCTCATTCATGTAAATGCCGCTAGCTCGAGGCTCGATGACGCTGCGTGGCAGTTAATACGTCGTATGCGCTATGGTAGCTATGTAATGTACAATAATTCACGAGGCGTAATAAGTCTTGGACTCGCATTAGCGGACTTCTTCACTTTCCTCGCACGACCCGTTTAAAAGTCTCGCGTGAAACGCCGCGGCCGAGTGATATGCGCCACTGCAGCGGTAATCATCATCAACGTCATCATTATTATCGCCACTGCTCTCTCTGGCCTCTATTTCGTCTCATTTCATCTCGCTACTGCAGCGCCGCGCACCTCGCTATTAGCTGTAACGATAACAACCGCGGTAGCAAGTGCCTCATCGTACGCCAATCTTTTGTGTACTTGATCACCGGAATTTTTACTCCGTAAATGCGATACGCCATTTTCGTCCCAGTAAAAAGCGTCGCGTTCGCGCCATCGGACGCTTTTTACTCGAATTAACGGGAATCACAATGAAACGCGTTATTTTTTTCCGAAACGCGGTGAATAATATACACGTGTATTTCAATAGTCAAGACCAAAATGGCTGGTCAGGGCCACGCTTCGGCACTGGAGGTGTAATCAAATATACATTACAGCGAGCTATTCTCATCCCGCCTTCAGTCTCTCCCACATTTCCTCGTCCAGATTTCTCATGTCCATTCAGTATCCGAGTAATTTACATAGATATCTGTTGTAAGTGATGCGTTATACGCTTTCTTGCATACCACATAAGACCGAGCAAATGGACTAGATAACAAATCTTCCTCTTCCCAAATCTCAAGGAGTTACGTACTTGGATTCAAGTTTAGTGTATGAAAAATTTTTACAACTTATTCCACAGCGTTTACGAAACGTAATCATAAGACGGCGAGTCACGCTTTTTAAAAAAATTACGTAATTCTATGAATTTGTATCTTAATGCACAATCTGGCTGGGAATCGATTTTATCAGAAGTGCTGAAATCGCTTAATAAACGGCGCGACACGGGCACATATGAATCCCGCCGTACTTTACGAGCGAACAATCGCCGACTTTCTCAGTATTATACGATCGCGACACAAGCATCCTTATAATCAGTAATTATTTGCCCCTGAGTCTTGCGTTCAACGTAGCAATCACCGCCGTCGACGTGGATCGAGATAGATCACGCATCGATTTAACGTAAGTATCACGTATGACCGAAAAAAAAAAAAAAAAAAAAACAAATAAAAAACCAATAATACCCGTGCAAACCGAAGAAAAAGAGGGTCAAAACAAAAAAAAAATTAAAGCCAGAAGCGACAGATCTGTGTATTTCTCATAGGAACGCACGATATAAATAAATCAGAGAAAAGAACTACCACTATAAATACATCAAAAAACACCAACTAATAAAAGAACACATGATTTTATTTTATTATCTTCAATTTTTATTTTTCACAGACAA
>JABFQM010001045.1:0-25110 GCA_022816865.1 Zelostemma sp. ZL-2020
GTGTGCCGAAACGTTGGAAATAATAAAATTGAACATTTTATTGACTGGTACGGTCATAGAAGTGACTTCTTCTTTTTGTAATTAATTATGTTGCATTATAAATATTTTTTCAATTCGCCCTTGCATCAAAGATTGCACTTTGAGACAGTGGAATCTGGGAAGAGATTTTTTGCCCCTCTTTTCGAAGCGGTAGCAGAGTGGCTCGTAAATTTTGTTGCTCTGACGAAAAACGGTTTCTCCCATTTTTCTTCGGGCTAAAAATTAAAGCCACGCATCGCGGAACACCCGGAACGATGAGAAAAGTTGTGTGTTTAAAGTTCTACGTTTCTCGATGTCGCGAATGAGAAATAATACGAGTACGCGAATAACGTGGGGTGCTTTGAGTGATGCGAAACGTTCGGCTTGTTACTGCTTTCGACGCGGCGATCAGTGCCGCGAGTCAAAAGCGTTTTAGATTAGTCCTGGCGCGATTGTGCCTACGGGGGGTTATAAAACTCGTGTACTCCGGAGAGGATTGGAATTGGAATAATCAATGTTGGGAAGGTTGCTTTGTAAAAGTCACTCGGTTAACTCGAAAGTTATTAACTTCTTTCTCAGTTTAAAATTAGCTAGAGCACATTTTCGACAACGAAATTCAAAATTCAAAATTATTGCGTTCGATAAATAAATAAATTATTCGTGCTGCGTTATAAACATTCTGCCAAACTCACTTTTGTACTGATAAACGTTCACATTTTTCGTGATAAAAATGCGCGCCGAGTCGGTTAAAGTTGGCGTGCTTTCGCATCGTCTCGATTTTTTAATCATATTTTCTTTCAACGAGAGTTGCCCTGGGCGTGTATGTTTGTTTAACTTCGGCGTACCCTGTTATTAGAGCCCCGGGTCCCGCGCTCGAGAAAAGAGGCCCAAAATTCGAGGCTCTTCTCTCATCGTCGAGGTCCTTAAACCGGGCTCGCTCGCTTTTTTCGTTTCTTTTTCAGCGTAAGAATACACCGAGTACCGCACCGGTTGAAATAAAATTTAGCGCTGCTCACTGCCACCATTTTCGTCAAATTTATTAAGCGGCTTTTCGTTTTCTTTCAATTTTTACGGATAAAGTGCCAATAGATCGACGCTCTCGAAATTCAAGTGGGAATAATGTCAGCGGGAGAAAAGGCGAGGGCTGTAATAAATTGTCGAAAATGGGGAATTATTTATGCGCGTTTATGGCTCGTAACGCGAGGCATAAATTTCAGCGAAGAATCTAATGTGCCAGTAAAAATGTTTGGGCGAAACCGGTAATTCCGGACAGTTTTTTCACGACTATCGTTTTCGGAGCCGATTTATGACGGATTCGTTCATTTCCCTGGAGTTTTCTCTCGGGCGTGAATACGAAATGAATCCTTTTGTTGCGAGGGGAACAATGCGACATTGATGACACTCAATAGTCTCGGAATTGAATGCCGTGTTTGCTCCTGGCGACATTTATAATACACGGAAGTATATGATACGCGTTCACACGAGTTCGCCCTTCTTTTATTTGTTTAGTTCGACTGCTTTGTTAGGTTTCGTTTGTCAAAACGCTGCACGTTTTGTACTCGAAAAAAACGATGTTTTGTTGCTTTAACGAAGCGTATGGGAATAGAAATAATCGAAGGGAAGACGGACGCGTTGCGATCTTTCGAGAGATAATTGTCATGACGCGCGTTTCGTCTCGAATTACAGGGATATTTTTTTCACGCGGGGCGATGTCTCGCGTTAATTTTTGATCGTTCAGTGGCTCGTATTTCCATTAATTCTTTAATCTGTTTTTGTTGTCGAGCATTAAAATGATGAATTTCGTTAATTGTTTAATAATTTTGTACTTTGTCGTTTTGGTTGTTTATTTATTTATGTTGGAAGTTGGTTTTTGGACAGGAATTTGCACGATCGTTTCTCTCTTGCTTTGTGGGGCCATCTGTCGTCACTTTTCGTTACGAATCGCGAGTATTTACTGTTGGTACCCGAAAGTTTGAATTTTTTACACGATTATCCTTGAAAACTACAATAAAAAATTTCGGGTAGGAATGTGGGTATTTGAATAATGCGAGAATTTGATTAACAAGTCTTTTTTTTTGCGAGAAAATAAATACATAACTTAAAATTCGTCGAACATTTGGGGATTATTCAGGGGGACAATCTTTTTGGTTGGTTCGGAAGAGAAAAGCTCGACTGATTCCATTTTTGTCTAGCGCTGCGTACGCTTTTTGGAAAATTGGCACGGATGCGTTGCGTTCTCTCGTTAAAATCCACGCGTTTCGAGTACTGGAACAGCAATTTCACAATTAAATAAAAAGCTCAATTACAGCACGGAATATTTATTTTAATTTTTTAATCCCGAACTTCAAAATTCTCGATTGAATTCGCGCCGAATTCGGATTAATTGAAGATGAAGTTTTTCTTTTTTCAATTCAACTTTACCTGAATACACCGAAGTCCGAGCAGCTGTAAACGACAGCATAATTTTTGTAGTCGGTATCCAAAACCCAATACGGGGCTTCGAATTGGAACGGAAGCGCCGGAAACACCACGGACAATTTGCCCGAATTTGGTTCTTTTAATGTACCAACACCAACGATAATCGAAGATTCTCCGGTTCTAAAAACGAAGGTTTTTCAAAGTTTCGATGCCGGGAAAATTCGTCATTAACCTTGTACTTACATCGCCGATATTTTCGCGTTGACAATTTTTATTGAGTTATTTGTTAACGAAGAGTAATTCGCCGTCACGCATTTTCCTCCCAGTTCAAAAAAGGCCAAGTAGCGCTCTGCTTCGTACCATTTTCCCGCGTACTAGAAAACATTTGCGGGTGATAGTAAAATTCGAACTGAATTTTGAAAGATTGAATGTCATTAATTATGAAAAAGTGCGTTTGCATTGAACATTTTTCACGATGATTCTCGAAACTTACTTGGGCAATGCTGAAATTTTGCACTGTTTCGACGTGCGGGCAACCTCCCAGAATCGGCACTTGAGCGGCCGATTTTCCGAAAAAGAATAAGAGAATCACGATCCACATTTTGATACCTGAAAGTTTGGTAAAGGCAAAGTGTAAATGTAGAGCTTGAACCGCTTCAACGTTTTTTTAGATTGCTCGCGAGGCTATTTAGATATTCCGAAATCGTTATCGTTTGTTTTTACTGTCAATTTACTTGGAAGCGTTTTTTTATTGCTTTGGAACTTGACACTTTGAATATTATTTATGCTTATTGCGAGTAAATTGATGAAAATACCGCGATTATTGGCCTGCACGTCACCGGAAGTTAATTGCAAGGGAAGGAAGTCTCGTCACGTTTTCCAATCTGTCTTTCGACACTGAATATTCTTTGGCTTCGTCGTTTTGAGTTATTCACTGCGTTATCTTTAGGAAAATGAGCACTTGTCAAGCTTCTTCCGCTACAAATATTGACTTGTATAATTACCGCGGCAAAATAATTGTTTATCGGAAAAACAAACCTTGACGAGTTTTTGAAACGGAACGTTCGTAATTATTTTGAATGATTCGGTACTATTGGTTTTTTTTGTTCAATTGGGTTGAAAAAAGTGTTTGCAGTGATATCGGAGATGTGAAAAATTTATAGTTTTTTTAAAACGCATTCAACTTCCCGTTTTAATTGTCAAAACTCTGTTTTTTTTATTTTAAAGTAAAAAATCTTTAACAGTTTTGTCCACATTTTGTATGTTGGCAACGGAGGCGATTTCTTAGTTGTTTTTTCCGCTTTTGAGGCGCGATATGTAAAACAGTGATGAGAATTTGAATGGAACATTCAATAATGAAGTGTATAAATTTTATTTCATCGAAAAAATGACAATAGTTTTGCGCGAAATGGAAGAAAATGGATTTTCAAAATTTCCAAATTTGCACTTGCTGGTTCAACTTTTTTTCGAACGACCGTAATGTTGGTAAAATTGGAACTCACCTTCGGCTTTGAAATGGGACTTGACCTTGACTTTGAACGCGTTAAATGAGGCGGATTTGTCGTACTTCTCTCGTCAAAAGTTGCTGAATGAATGGCTCTTCGATTAGGTCCTTCGTATATTCTCGCTGCATGTATTTTAGTGGGTCGCTAACGTAACGGTACGACGAGGTTCAAGAAACCCGCTCTGGTCGCTATTCAAATTCTTCCCTCGTCAATAAGCAAACTCGCGTCTTTTCGCTCAAAAAAACAGGAGGGAAAACATGAAAACAAGGCATTTTCGAGACCATTTTCTGTAACAATTTATTTTTTTTCTCCCACTTTTCAACACACTTTTCTTCCGCGCTCGCTAGGAAATAAATAATTTGGTTCAGGCGAGACTGGCTCCAATCGCAACCGCTACCAGCCTGAAGACGTGACTTAAGCCTAATTAAACCTAATTACAAAAAGCGCCCTCGAGTCGTCCTCGATTAAATCCCGGATTTCTTTTCCTCGGTTTGCGCGGCAGTCTTCTCTCGAATTTTCGACAGTTTCGCGGCGACTTTGGCCGCTACTTTTTCAGCGACTCTTTCCGCGATTCCGTCGTCGATTTTTTCCTCATTTCCGGCTTCTTCCGCCTTCTTCAAAATGAGCTCCGGTAACTGCACGACTGGCGCTACCAATTTTTCCACGTTTTCTTTCTTCGGAGGTTGCGGAAGCGCTTCCGCGGGCACGGGCTTTTCTTTCATCGCTTCGGCGGCGATTTCGGCCTTTCTCATCTGGACCACGACTTCCGGGGCGTCAGGTTTCTTGGCGGTTTTCGACGGCGACGTTTCTTCCACCTCGTCGTTCTGGGCCGGCAACTGGGGAAGGGATTCCAGGTACGCGCATTCGTCTTGGTCCGTTTTCACGAAGAAGGTCTTGGAAATTTTGTACTTGTCCAAAACACCGTAGGCCTGGAAAAAGGGAAACGTATTTTTTTAAATGTTCTTCGAATCGTCTTTTTTTACGAAACAAAACGCACCTTCTGGAGAATTTCCCCGGCTGGAAGGCGCACTCTCGTCATGATCCAAGCGTTCTGCGTGTGAACGGGCCCGATTCCGGAGCAGCTCCAGAGCACGGCGTAGTTCTCGTAGTCCGTTTCCAGCACCGAGTATTTCGTTTCCGGGGTCAAGGGAACGGTCGTGTACTTGACCTGCAACTTTCCTTCGTCGGCTTTGGACGCCGTGGCTTTGATTTCGCCCTCCAAAGTCCTCTTGATCCCGGTGCTGCGAAAAATCGAAGGGCGTTATTCCGGAAAGACGCGGTTTTTCCGGGAAACTTACAATCTGTTGGTCACTTCGTTGCTCACGCGGTATTTTCCGTCGGAGCCTTTGGTGTAATTCGACAGGACGCAACGCGACACCACTTCCGAAAGCTGGAAGTACCTTTCGGCCTCGTACCAGCGTCCCATAAACTGCGGGAAACGTCGAGGTTTTTGAGATATGAAAATGGGAAAAGGAGGATGGAAAACTCACCCTGTCCATGTTGAAGTTGGCCATGGGTACGTAGTCCGGGCAGAATCCCAGGCTGGGAATTTGGGCCCTGGCGAGGGCCAGGACCGAGGCGGCGAGCACGATTTCTCTCAACATTTTCGTAGACGATCTGAGTTGGGAATCCGAGTTCTCGCAGCCTTATATACATTAAGCGCAGGGCAAGAGCGTTGACCGGACATGTGTGCCCCTCAGTCCCCCCCTCCCGATCAAGGTACATCACCTTTTCAGTGCGTGCACGTGTGCGCACGCTCCAGCGTTTACGGTACCCGAGTCCCTGTCTCCTGGGGCTGCTGCCTCTGCCGATGACGTGGAAAAGTACCAAAACGAGAGGTTGAAAAAAGGCGAGGGAAACGGTACTTTGGCTATCGCCCTTCGGGAATGAATTTCATCTCTCGAGAATTCGGTTCGGGGAATTCGTGGGACAAGTAAAAATGTATTTGTTCGCGTAACTAGCACTTGGCGAAGAGGAAAAAGTTCGCGTACGATCATTGGCTGTTAAACACTCGGGCATTCTCGAGAAAAATCAAGTACGGAGCGCTGAGTAGACTCCGACTCGGGTGCATCGAGTTCGAGTTCACTCGAAGCGTCTGCGCGCTTTGTATTCTCGGCCAGGTCTTCTGCATTCTTCGATTACTCGACTTTTTTCGGGAAAAATGCAACTGGTATTTCATTGATGAGCAAGAAAGTTTTTTTAGTTGAAATGGAAAGAATAGAGACGGCGTTGGGTGAATTAATTTGATTGGATTGAAAATTGGAAACGGAGAAAAAGTAGGAACAACCAGTAACGGGCCCCGTCACTTATTTTCTGCAAAAATACAATCGGGAACCGTTAGATTGGTCGGAGACGAGGGTCGAGCGTAATTAAAGCTGCGTTCGAAAAACCGGATTAGGCCGAGCTAACGAAGACCGTGAAATTTTATGACGACGTACTAATTCGATTGCAGTTTCACAATATTGACTTTCCAACGTGAAATGTATTCGTGTTTTTTATGGAAATGAAAAAAGGGGCGAAAGGATGGGGAGAGATGGAGAAAAGACGGTGTTTAGTCTGAAATTAATTTATTTTCTTGATAAATCTATGAACGCTAACAAAGCCACGTGGAATCGTGAGATTCCGATCGGAAAATTCGCTTAGAAACTAATATCCAATCGGCCAGATTCCCGGACGAGGAAGAGTCAACGAAGAATCTTTGAGAACGGTTTGTTTTTGTACTTTTGAATCCTCGACGCTTCCAAGTTCCATCGCGGCGCAGTCGAATGGCGCGTTATGTAAAAATAAATTATTTTCTCTCGCTAAAATGACGGAGACGTTCGGGTAATCTGGGCCGTGTGCGTGTTTCTATATATATTTATGTTGTTTACAAGTATTCGTAATTATACTATGTATTTATAATGCTTATCGCGCTAATTTGCTCACATTCAAAACGCTAGGTCTTAGATTAAACCCGGCTCGTTGGGAATCGCAAAATCCCCGCTTATGTGTCGTCGCAAAATTTACATAAACAATAATTACTTTATTTATTATCATTTAGTATCACATTGCGTTCACTGTGGTGCTGGCCTGGTTCATTCAGCGTCTTCCAACAAGTTTTCTAAGCTTTAATTACGCGGGATGAAGCTTCTCGTTTTGTACTTTTCTGTTTTGAAAATGAGATCTTTGATTTATGTATTTACGGAGTCGGGAAAGCGGAAACGAAAAGTGTGTTAAGGTTATTTTTTATGTATCGAAACATGGAGTTTGTTGCTCTCGAGCTAATTTGCATGATTCCGATTCAGAAACTGTTCTTCGTAGAAGTTCGAGAAACGTTCATCCCACGGCGACAAAGTCGTAACTTTTGTTCCTTTTGCGAAGCTTTTTTTTCGAAGGCACGAATCGTTTGATCGAAACTTTTTATCGTTTGTTAGGTGATATTTTTATCTCGCGGACTATTTATACTGACGATCGAAATGACTTTTTCTTTGAGAAGAAATGCACGGACGAAGAGGAATGAAAAATTTGACACTCGTGAATTTCGAGAAAGCTTTTCTCGGTTGGAAATAATTTCTCGCTAATACTTATCTTACGATATAAAATATTTACAAGATATTTACACAACTTTTGTGTTTTCTGGGACGGATCGCGCGGAGAAAAAATTTTTTCGAACATTTCGCAACTTTCTTCCGCTGAAATTTAGCCTGAAAGTTGTGATGTGCTTTTCTTATCGTAACTTTAAAAATAAAGTTCGACGAGCCGTTCGATTGAAAGAAAGTTGCCTGCAGTAATTTTAAAATTCCTAATTTTACTTCGTTACAATAATTAGCAGCCGTATTAAGCATTAATTTAACCATTTACCGGAAATAAGAATTTGACAAAATTCCAAACGTATCGTCAAATGCAATCGCAAATATGCTTAAACTACGTGGTAAAGTCACCGATTAGAACATAAATTATTGGAATCCATTTAGCCGAATTAAACATAAATTTCACGCATTTTTATAAGACACTTTGTTCTGAAAATTTCCTTGGATTCGATTTTCGCTCGAACGGTTCCGCGAACGAATCTTTGGTAACTGCTTGGGAATAATTATAGAGGCGATTAATTACATATGCGGAAGCTATTATTCTGTTTGGGGTATTTGCGGCATGACAAGATTTCACTCCACTTTGTTTTGTTTGTTCCTAAAGTTCGCGTCGTTGTCTCGAAATTTCGTAAATTTCATCGATCCAAAGATTCAAATAAGAGTCGTTTCGCCGTATTTTTCGGAGCTACGAAAGTACTAATTTATTCGTGCCTGAAGATAATGGAATGTAGAATGAATTGACAACCGTCGAACAAGTTTCTCGTTTCCTCTTCGTCGGCATCGAATCGGCCTCTCAACGGAGAGGATTTCGAATACGAACGTCCGATCTTCCAAGGCACTTTTTCTACTTTAAGCCTGACGTCCCGCGTCAAGAGACACATGTTGAGAACAAAATGGAAAGAAAAAATCATCACTACTTATTTAACGGCTAACTAAGCTAGCGAGAATTCGATTATCGACGCTTCGGACGTCTTTTTAGGCGAGCTTTTACACTTGTACACTCATGCGCTACACTTTGATACACTTAAGCCTATGAACACATGAAATCACTGCCCAATCGACCATTGGACCCAATTAACAAGGCACTCGAGTTGCTGCAAGAATTGACTTTCAGAGAATTCCTCGTATTCTGCATTACTGACCGTGAGTTCTTTTTGGGGGGGCGGGGAAGTTACTTTCAAGCCAAGTTGGGTCAGTTTCAAAACATCAGATTTAAAAATTGAATTGCCATAGATTTTGTCGAGAAAAACGCTCAAAAGACGACCCAACCTTGCTTTCAAGTCTATAAAACGTGGGTATGTTTCTCGGTGAAATGGAAACTTTGTGTTTGACTCTCAGCACACTCCGGGCGATTTGTTCGAGGCGATCTAGGGCAGGAGACTATGATCTAAGATCCTAAGACAGAAATCGGTGGAAATTCGGTTGGTCCCTTTTGCGAAGTGCAGAATAAATACGTAAACGACTCGTTCTACCATTCATTCGACGATTATGTACAAGACGAGATCTTCTGGGAGCGTCGTCCCTTCTTTGTTCAAGTCCCGTCAGCGATCTAACTTTTTTCTTCTAAGATTAATCCGCCTAAAGCGTTCTTAGTTTCTTTGCATCAGCTATTACATTTTTTTCTTTCTCTAAAGCATGCACTCTCTATTCGAGAGTGCGAAACTGGGAATTCAGCGCAATTTAAACTACCGTTTATTGTTCAAGGACGTCGCGATTGTTTCGAGTCCTTTTCTGGGCTGATCGAAGGCACCGCGGTGCCTATTTTTTTTTAATCTAGCGGGAAACTTTTCTGCCAGATCCCGGATGAAGACGAAAGAAAGATTCTTGAAACATTATTTTCTCGGGCGATGAAATAAAACCGATTCCAGGTGAAAACGCATGTCCGGGATTCGTCGGCATCGTGGTACCTTCAATCGTGTTGCTAGTCATGTAAATTTTTGCTGAGAAGCAAATTGTTGTGCGGCCCCGACAAATGCCTGATGAGCTCCTGCAAACTGTCGAAGTTGAGTGAGCAGAAGCAGCAGGTGAACGTGTTGTCAGGGGCAGCGATCACAGCTCTGTGGACCGAGCAGAGATGTTTTAGTAGGTGGGCTTTCTGCTTGAACATGGCGACGCAGAGTCTGCACGCGAAAGGCTTCTCGCCCGTGTGCACTCTCAGGTGGGTTTTTAGGTTCCAAGACATGCCGAATTGCTTTCCGCAGTAGCTGCATCTGTACTCGCGGACCGGCGTGGGTTTCGGTGGGTCGTCTGTGGGGGGAGGAGGTTGCGCTCTGCTTGGAGGCAATGACCAGGCACCCCAGGGAGGTTCCAGCCCCGCTGCCGAAGCCGGGTCGGCCGAGGGTGGACGGTGAGACGCTCCTGGAGGTGTTACACACCTGTCCTGCTGTAACATTTTTGCGGTTTATTTATAGCTTCATATTTTATGCGGTTTTTTGGGAGATGCGGAAATGGCTTTTCTTGGGCTTGAGGTAGAACTTTCGCGGTGATCAGGGTTTGATGGGAGACATTATTTTCATGTTATGAAGGATCTTTGAACACAAATTATTGATGAAAGACATTGTGGTAGGATGATGACATTTTCTTTCGTTCTCTTTCTTGGAATTTTGTGTTTTTTTACTGATTTGACTTTGTTTGTTATTAGATTTTAAATGATTTATCTGTTCATTATCTGTTGATTAATTAATTCCTCAGTGTATCTGGATACCAAGGTTGGGTAGTAACTTAACTTAGTTACTTTTTTCGGCTGTTAACTTGTAACTTAACTAAGTTAAAAAAAAACTGTAACTTTTAACTTTTGTATCGAGAAAAGTTAAGTTACTTTTCGATATTGGAATTGCTAAAAAAACACATGCGAATCTACGTTTTAAGAGCAAATTGTGTGAACCGAAGAAAAAAACTCTATCGGTATCTGCAAACTGAATGATCGGAATTATGAAGCAGCTTTGCTTTTGAAATTTAACAAATTTTTATGATTTCGTGAAGTATGTGACACGAATAAATGGTTTTATTTCAAATTACACATATTGAAATCCTAATTTTTTTCGAGTAAAAAAAGGAAAAGTAACTTGACTTGTAACTGAGGAAAAAGTTGATAACTTTGAACTAAACTTAGTTACTTTTTAAAAGTAACTTGCCCAACCTTGCTGGATACCATAGCCATATTTTCTACTCGTGGACATAACGTCATTTTTTATGGTACGAGTGTTTACTCTGATTTAGCAAGTGAACAATGCCTTATAAAAAATTGCGGAGAGTCGGGAAAATGCTTACCAGGTAGGGAGGAGCTGACACACTAAGGGGATGAGGTGCCTGTAACCTTCTCGGCGTTTCGAAGCCAGGATTGAAGGGTACAAACGCGGGGTTTTGTGCAGGCGCATTGTGAAATCCGGGTCTTCTCTTTCGATGGGGTGTCACGACGTAAGCCTCCGCTGGTGGAATCGGTATCTCTTCCGATTTCCGTTTGCCAGGGTCTAATCCGAGAGCCAATCGCGTCGCCAGTTGTCTTTTCCTTTCCTCCGCTTCGTCCAAGGACTCTCTCCTCTCCAGAAACGGCTTTTCTGACCTGAATCATCGATTGCCAGAATTAGTCAATCAATTTCTCAACACATCGGAGTTTTGGTATTTGGAAGTTTGGCTTACCTATGAACAATATCATGGGAACTGTCGCTCGTCGTCGAAGTTCCGGAATTCAGGCTCAGGTTCACAGGGTCCGAACTATCCCTTCTTCTGGGCGGCTCTACGCTGCTTTCTCTAT
The DNA here is from genome assembly GCA_022816865.1 of Zelostemma sp. ZL-2020. Lineage (NCBI taxonomy): Eukaryota > Metazoa > Arthropoda > Insecta > Hymenoptera > Platygastridae > Zelostemma > Zelostemma sp. ZL-2020. The sequence continues at coordinate 11,265 of JABFQM010001045.1, forward strand.
TCTCGGAATTAAGTGTTTCACCTTCTACGCCTTCTACATCGACTTCCGGCTCCTCTTCGTTATTCTCCGTTTTAATCAGTACCGAACAGCAATCCGCGGGATTATTAGATTGTCTAAAATCATCGATCCAAGAGGTTACACTGGGAAAAAACGTATACAAGCTACTGCGAGTCTTGGCAAATGGATGCGGTTCTTGAGAATGTGGTACCAACCTGCCATCGTACTGGGATTCGTAGCTGGAGCTTTCCTGGCTTTCGGAAGGCTGAGGGGTGGCTATCCTTTCAGGATCGGAGTTTCCCGAACTCTGTGACTGATTGGGCTCAAAAAGCTCCGACTTTATTTGGAGTAGCTCGAATAACTCCCTCAACGGCGTGAGCTCCGTCGACTGAAACAGTTGTTCAACCGTTTGTTACTTTTTTAGAAGTCAGATGTTGATTCTAAATGATACCGGAGGAATTTGATGGTTGGTATCGAAAGTTTTGGTTGGAAGAACGAATCGTAGTTCGTACCGGTATGAGAGCTTCTCCGTTGTAAAGGAACTCGAGCAGGTGGTTCAGCTGGGTTCTTCTAACTCCGGATAAATGGACGACATGATCCAGAGCTGGATTCCTTAGTAGACTAGCCAGAAGAGGACTAGCTGCGGCTAAAACCACGCGGTGGGCTTTGACGACTGAGCCGTCATCGCATGCTAATGTTACGTCCACGTGGCGGTCCCCGCTGTACCAGGCCCCGACTTCCGCGGCCAGCGTTGCGGGGTGTTTTCCATAGTGGAGCGTCAGGAGGCCGTCCGGAAACATCGTCTGCAAAATCAAGACGTGGTCAATAATTTCAAGGGAAATAGGAAAAAGCTACCATGAACTAATTCGATTCGATATGAAATGTAGAGCAAGTTAATAGATGAAATGGAAAAAGGTTTATCAACTTTCGAATCTCTCGCGCGTCGATTGGGCAATGGGAGATAAAAAGAAGACAAAGATGTGTGAGACAACAAAGTTTATCGATGATTAGAATGGTAATGCGTAAAACTGTTACGTAAAAAATAACGAGGCGTTAGAGAAGCAATGTCACATTGGATATGTTGATTTAATTTCAATAGAACGGTGTTGATTATTCAGACGCGGCAATAATATACGACGATAACGGCGATTATGACAGGTTGGGATGGAATGAAATGGAATTGGTCGGATTATAAAACGGGAAGGGTTCTTCTCCATTGCAAATGCGTCACGCCGACCTTCGCGAAGCTGCAATTGGAAAGGGGAGACCTTGAGTAAGAGTCATGGAGTGAGCATGAATTCTGTCAGCGGCTATGCATATTCCTGTTTGCTACATTGTTGTCTATATATCTCGTATACGCAATTCTTTCGTGTGTGCGCGTGTGTACGCCGATGGTGCAATCAATTAGATACTGTTCCGTGGAAAAAGACGGAAATCTTTCGAAAGGATTCTGCTCGCGATAGTTTGGATTTTCTCGAATATTGATAAGATGGGAAAAAATTGACGATCCGAGACTATTTCTATTTTAATGGAAATTGGACTTTGGTTTTTCAACCATGATCTATTATGTAGGGAGAAAAGTCTGCTGATAAGAGTCGCTTATCTTTAGCGGGAGATGGAAAAAGTCGCGATAAAAGATGTATTAATTGCTGCGAGTTGCGCAATGACACATCGATGAGCACGCGCTGTAGGTAGGTACCTACTTTTATTGACATGCATTACGAGACTCGTAAGCATTGCTAAATGGGTGCTTGGTCATGGTCAAGTTAAGAGTCTCGTCGTCGTCGAGTCGTTGTCGTAATCATCGATCGATGCTTTCGATCATCACGATTCGCGTGGAATCGGAATTAGGATTCGCTCGATGACACTCTTCATCCTCGTGACTTCGCCGAGGAATGTAAATTGCCTTCTTCGCTTTATTCTCTTACATCATTTGGCTTTTATTGCTCGATTGTTCGATCTATACTGCGAACGAGATGAATCGAATTTTTCAACTAATTCGTAACAATGTAAACATTGTTCTTTCATTTTCTTCGCGAATGGCGCAATCGCAACCGTGAATCCGTGAAGAAATGTCCCAAGAGCAGTTTGCGAAATGTTTGAAACGGAGATCGAGATGCTGCCGCCAACTGGAGCAGCTCATCGCGCCATAATTGGAATGGCGATTCGAGAATTTTCGAAAGGCGCGTAAAAACGTCCAGTCCGAGAATCATAATCCTACGTCTATTAAAGAGAGATGTCCTTGGGTAAGAGTTACGGCACGCGCGCGAATCGCTGTTGATCGTTTTCGTAATATTCGAGCCGCGGAGTCGTATGAGAAAATAGCTGAATAAGGAAATCGAGTCTTGTTGCGCCGTTGCGGAGCTCCCTGTTTCTTGGCTGCAGTAGCTGCTGCGCCGTGAAGTTCAGGGTCATTCGACGGTGGCTGCTACCATGGGATACCGTATTACGTTCGCGCTCGTCTCTCTTTTTCTAGTCGAGCCTCGAGGTTGCCACTGCAACAGGTGTATTCGCAGGTGTGCTCGCACTTACCGGTGAAGCCGGTAATTACGGCCTTTCAGGTGCTGCTCCCTAGCAGCCTTTTCTCTCTGCTCTCGAGTCGGTAAGAATGATTTTCTCGAAACTCGGCGAATTCTGCGGGTTTTTCTCGAAGGAAACGAGGCAAGTGTTTTATGATTTCGTTCCCCGAATAATTGTTTGAATATGTCGATGTTTACTCCAAAATAATGGAGAGTAAATAAATGATGGAATGATCTGGGACGAAAATAAAGTCGTTAGAGGAGTGCTCGAACAATGGCGTTATCGGAGATCGCGGGCCATTCCTATTGTCACGATCAATTGCTCGTGTACTTCCTTTGCGATGAATCTATCGGTCGGGGCATGGGGAAAAGAGGCCAAGGCGTCTAGATATACTATAATAAGCGTACGCAATGTCAGCGGTCATGAGTTTTGTAAAGAGGGAAATTAGGCCAACGGAAGCGGCGCGCGAGAATTAGCGTTACAACACCAAATCACAAACGCACGCTCCCACCATTATCGACGTGGACACTTTTATCGTCGACTCATTCTGCTTTTCTGAATAATTCCCTTTTCACTGGGAACTTTTACGTGCGACTTCATTATTCCGCGAGCGAACAAAACACTTTTCGATTGCGCTGACGAGTCCTTTTTTTTCTTTCATTGTCGGGCTTTTCTACGACAAGGGCGTTCCGTTGAAGCGATCGTTGTAATAGCAAAGGCCATAAACGTAACAATAAAAATAGCGCTGCGCAAAACTAATCGCTCATTGTGCCGTCCGCGAGGCAGAAAAGAAGAATGGATCTGAAAAAGCGATTAGCCGCGAAACGTTTCGTAAACTCTTGTCAACGCTTTTACGCGTTCGCGTCTATATTTACCGGGCTGCTACATGCATAGAGCCACCTGTTGCTCGGATCCAAGTTGATCTTGTCGGCAATCAACGGCGCGTCTCGCGAAATTTTCATGTCAAAGTACACCGCGCGGATCATTCGCTGTTTTTCGCCTGCGCACGAAATTAGAATGGCCTTGATACAACTTTCACCACCGTTGTTAACGAGGGTCGTTATATTTATTCGGTATTCGAGTTTCGCAAGACGAACTATTCTTAATCGAACGGCGATGTCGCGGAGCGGAGAAGTTTAACGTTTCCGAAACGTTTGACCCTCGATTTCGTACTGAGCGTTCTTTTCAGAAACAATTTTCGTTTTTAATGATAACATCGATGGGAATGTAATTAGCTTTTACTTATTATCTTTTTTTGATTACAAAGTCTTTAATTCTCCATTTGGGATGGAACTTTCGTCGTGATGTTGGAATTCTGTGGCTAATGACATTAGGAATCGGTCGTTTTAAAAAAAATTTGTTCATAAACATTTTTTATTCGTAATGAATTGAATGAAACGCGCAAGATTCATCGTATTATTGGAAGGCTACGTAATTTTATCGCGAGGGAAACCCGGTAGCGAGATAATGTGTAACGACGTTTAACGTCTCGCGACAATTTGGCGATAAGCAGAGAAAGCCAAGAGCTCATTCGCGAACAATATTCCATCTCGGCGTAAGAAACACTCGCTTCGCATTTATCGCTCGTTGCGCGCATTGTTATTCGTTTCCCCTGTTCTTTCTCTCCTTTTCTTCCACTCCGCGTTCTCTCTCTTCCTCTTGCGTTCGCTCTCTGGACGAACGGACGTTACGATTTACCATTGAATCGAACAATGACGAAACTAGGTTACGCAAATATCGAGGCTAGAAATTAAAACACGTACCTACGAATGCGCGCTTGTGCCTTTTAGAAATTCGTCGGAAAGCACGAACTGTTTTAACGCGCGGAAACGAGAAACGTTTTTAAAGAGCAATTATGGAAAATGTTGTTTCGCGGAAAAGAAAAAAAATGGTTTAATCAAGCGTACGCATTCCTTCGGACAAGATATACCGCATAATTCGAATGACATCCAGCGCCGGATCGGAATAATAATTCCTGCGTATCGCATAATTCATGCTTTTACAAGTATATCTCATTCGGATCTCGACATTAATCCAGTCGTCGAGTCACCGGATACATTTTGTTCAAGGCTAGAAGAAAAAAGCCTTTTCATCTGCACTTACGCGCTCATGAATATGCACGAGTGCGTCCCCGCGAGCTTAACACGCTCGATCGAGGAAAAAAGCGTCGGCATTCCCATCGACGAGGAAAAGCTACGTAAACGCGTGACCTTGGCTCCCGATCGCTTGCAAAACGACGTTTCCTTGGAAAAATTTCGAGAAAGGCAAAAAGACGATAACAATGACAAGGCCAAACGCGATCGCACGCGCGAAGCCTGTATTAGGCTTACGCGTGCTTCTCGCTTGCTCGTTTGTTGCCTAAGCGTAGGCGCCGAGAGCACGCGAAGAGAGCCTCGTTACATGATCCGTTCATTATGTAAGAACAATCGCGCCTCTAATAGGCGTTCCATCATTGTGCATCTGTGAAGGGCACCTCTTCCCCCTTCGCGTTCTGCTCTCCTTCCCCTTTATTTTCCCTCTCCCCCAAGTGTGCTTCTTTCTCCCTCTGATGCGTTTTCACCGCGCGCGCGCGATCTCGATATCCTTATTTCAAATCGCGCGCTGTCCTTTCTCCCCTGGCTGCGCTTCCTGCGCGAGAGCACGGTGCAATAGTGCATCGCGGAGGAGAATGTGCCGCGGCTCACGCATACACACTCCGTTATGCCGCACGGCGAGGCGCTCGTCACCATCGCCTCTTACGTAACGCCGTGTTGTTTCAACGAAAAGGACACGATTCGCGATTGAAAAACATCCTTGCTTTTTCTTCTTCCATCTTTGGATTTTTTTTTCGCATCGAAAGTCGCGGGTTATGGATCGGGAAAAAAGAGATTCAAGGAAAGGCGCGTTGATTTGTCGCGTGCGCCTCGTAATTTTTGTTCTCCGTTCTCGCGTGAGAGAGGACACGAATGCGCGACGAGTAAAAGAGCGATCCTTGATAAAGGCCACACAGTCGTGATTTGCATAAGAAATGACGCGCTGGAATAGACGGCTGCGATCTATTCGAATCAGCGGTCCGGGTTTCACTTTTTTTCCTTTCATTCGTAATTCACGTGGCACTTGTTGCCGGGAGGATTAAGGACGAAATGATCAGAAGAAACGTATTATTTAACGCGGAAAAATGCGAGTTCGACGCGGTTTTTTTCATGGTTTTATTGCCTTACGTAAGCGAGTTGTACTGGACTCCGCGAGCAGAGCCAATGTAGGGCGATCGTTTCTTTTTATTCGGCCGCGTATGGTCTTCCTTACGTAAGCTCATTGTAGTCGAGACTCTGTCATTGAAATCGCTGGGCGAGATTTCGGGCTGGAAATCGATGGGCGACCTTGAATTTCGAGGGAAAAGTTGGAAGGTTTCCTCCCCCGCGTGACTGTCACGGCGAATATCGGTTTTACGTCTCCGCGGTCTCAAGGAGATGTCGTATGTATTTTTTCATGTTTTTTTCTTTCAAGGAAGAGATCGCATTCGTGACATAATACGTGCATGAATGCGAGATTTGTTTCGAGATTAAAAGTAGCGCTCTTGTTTGCGCTAGACATTTTTTCATGAATAATTTAAAAATAATTGAATAAGTAATGACCCATCACCTTGATATACGAAGCAGCTCGGTTTATCTTTATTTGTTGAACACTTTTTTACATTTTGACGTATTAATTAGATGGTAAGCAAGAGTTATCGAGGCGGGGAAGCATTCGCGTATTTTTGTTTTGTTTCCGGTGCGCGAATCGACTGTCCTTAAGTGAAATATTCCGATCTCGCGCGGTTTCTATTTTTGCGCGTTCGAATAATGGCAAAGAGTGAGAAATTACTTGGGCCCCGCCCGTGGTTATACAAGCGCGAAAAAAGTGTGCAAAGATCGATGAAGTTTTTTCATTGTTTCGATGACGGAGTAAATATACGACTCTTCGGGATAAAACATTGCATAAACAATTGTTTTGCAACTCGAAAAGTCGTTTTTCTGACGGCTAAATAGAGGCGATTTTTCAATTTCACAAAATTGACGTAACCGACGAGAGATGAAAAAGCGTTCGCGTCGTAACTGGGAAATTTTTCATTTTCTACCGTGCCTCTGTGTACCGAAGCAATTGCGTAAGAGATTTCGATAACATAGCGCAGTCATTGAAAATGCAACGAATTATTCGACGCGAGATTTTTAGATTCTTCGGTGATGAGTTTGTCGAAGAAAATGCGGGGGAAATGGGATTGCGCGGAGCTGGAAAATTTGGTTTCGTGGGCGAAGAAACGTTGCGGCGACGACTGGATTTCTTTTCGATCCATTATTTACATTCTCGGGGTCTAATTTTATATGTATCGCGGTGGCGGTGGCGACAACGGCGCTGCCCGGTTCCCGCATGTTTATCGTTATTTTCACGCGTCATAAATAAAATGTCGTGGTTACAAATGGTATCTGGAACGTAGTTTCCCAACCTGCACTTTACGAGACTTTGCAACGACAGGTAATAATTAAAACAAAAGATATAACGCACCGCAAAAAAGTCCATTGACAATTCATTTCACGCGTCGAGGAAATTTTTCGAACTGGGACGAAAAACGCTTTTCAGGCCTCTCGGGATCGTGAAAGAAGAAAAACATGAAAGGAACAATAGAGAAATGGCTGTGGTCTTTCGGTCGATGATAGAATTGTCCTTCTTTGACAAAGGAAGAAAGGAGAACAGAAGAAACATTTTCTTTTTCAACTTCACCGGATTACCCCGTGAAAAGAAAAAATTTTAAGCGCGTTTAGATAAGGCGGAATTTCCTTTCTTCACTTTTCAAATCTTTCTTTTCTCGGATTATTTTTCTTTCATGATCTCCCCCGGTTTACATTTGAATGCAGTGACTTATTTTTCAGTTGAAACAATTTTTGTTATCTGATAAATAAATTGTTGAAACGTGAATAAAGCTGTGTTTTTCAACTTGAAAGTTAAGTTAGTACCCAACCTTGCTTATTATATTTGTAACGTGGTACGTACACAACTGCACGGTGCAATGCAGGCGGACTTGGCGAATATAACGCGATAGAGGAAAGTGAAAGGGAAGGTATAGAAAGGGTTGGCGTTCTCGCTTCGAGTCGCTTTTGCTCGCTCCACTCGAGACCATCGGGCCCACGAGTTTTACAATCGCCGTGAATTGGGACCGGGGAAATGGGTAGAAATGCCATAAAAGCGCGCTGCGAATTAAAATCTTTACAAGCTCGTTTCGATATTTCCAGGCTGCTTTTGAGCGCATTCATCGAAACGTTTTTACACGAAATACTGTATCTCTTCGGGGAAATAATTTTCAGTAATTTCCTCGGCGTTGCGCAACGTTAGAATGTGATTTCTGCTCTAGTTTCGCATTTGTAAAAACACGGCGATTGTTGTAGAAATCGTTTTCGAGCGATTCTAATGAAATCTTTGGAAGTTGACGCACTCGGGTAATATCGATGAAAGTACGGAGATTATTGAGCAAGAGATATATCGCGCATTAAGGAAATTGTTCTATTGATTTAACAAATCGATTATTTAACAAGTACAAATAGTTTCCACACAGTCGGCTCGTTGCATCAGAAAATACAATGTAACCCGAGTACGGTCGTTAAGTTACTAAGTAAGCAGCAAACGCGTCGATGTGCAAATCAATAACACATGATTTGGAGGCGGAAAAAGTGGAATTGAAAATTTTCGACTCGAGGCCAGAAAAGGGGCGCTCGAATTAACTCGGTCGGCACCTTTTCATCATTCCACTCGTTAAAATACATCGCAAAAAGTTGCTCTAATAAAACGGGACGTAAAATCGTCGGCGGAATTTGTAAAATTAACGAATCATCGGGGGTTGATAGAAAAATCGAGCAAACATGGGAAAACAGCGAGTCGAAGAATAGCGTTGAAAAGGGGCATAACGAGAAGAATAAGAAGGTCGATAGGCGGAGACCGTCGCGACGCTGTCGGCGAATAAAATCGCAATTAAAGAGCTGAAGCTAAGAGCGGCGGAGCGTTCTTCTCAAGGTCTCGGGATTCGCCGAGGCGTACTTCCGCTTCTGATTAGCTTCCTCTTTTCCCACATCGTTCTCCGCGGACTCGTACGCGCGTTTGGATTCTTCTCCTTTTTGTTTCGCTCTTCCTTTTCCATTCTCTTTCTATCTTAGCACCTTATCTCTCGTCGTGGGAATCCACGCGTGCGATTCGCACACATACACGCGGAGGAAGAGCTTCCTTGCCTCCTCCTCGTTCTTCGCGTGCTTCGCTTTTCTTCGTGCCCGTCGTCGCTTTTGTTTCTTCTCCTCCCTCCCCCCCGCCCTTGTGGGCCCTCGGAATCTCTCGCTCCGTTCTTTTTCTTCCCTTTTGCTTCTGCCGTTGCGTACGCGATCTTGAACGATATCGATTCTCTTCAAGGCAAAAGCCAAGAAATGACGAACGAGCTCGAAATATTATTTGCTTTTTTGGATTTTCTTTGGAAAGAAGTAATTATTGCTGATAAGTAAGGGTAATTTATTTAGTTTTGATTGATTGGTAATGACGTTTAAATTAAATGTTACGTTCTTGCAAGTTTCATTGAACTTTTGATTGTTAATAACGTTGTTAATAATAAACTTTGGTGAGTTTGTAAATGTGTGTACATTTTATCCGCTTTTTTTATATTTATTTCGGGAAATCATCAAGATGCGCTTAAGAATAGAAATAGTTATCGAAACGAGTAATCTGGCAATAATTTTCAGAGCAATGAACTTTTTCCACGTGCGGTTCTGTAGTCTCTTCCGTCACGGTTTTACGGAATTTTCGGTTTTGGACATTCCATTGTAAGCGTTTCTTATCTCGAATAAATTAGTGGTATACTTTTTTTTTCGAAATGTGGGACAGCATTTTTCGATTTCTTTGTTTTAAATGTCGATTTAAGTGCGTTGACTCAGTTTCTTATCGAAATCAATTTACTTTTTTTATTTTTGGCTACGTTTCTTTACTTTCAATTATAATTGGTAAATTCTATCCATTAAATTCTTTAATGTCTCTCATTTGTCCGTCAAAAAGTGCGTCGTACTATTTTTCCTACGATAATGGAACATTTTAATAAAGTTACGTAAAATCACGACATTTGATATAATTTTAACCGTGATTTTCCCCAAATTTCTCCTTTCGACAACTTTCTACAAGAAAACCGGGCGTTTCTTTTCGAAAGAAACGAAAAGACAACGTCTACGTAAACCGAGCGCACTAACCTCGTCAAGTTTTTCCGGCGCAACGATCGTATCCAGAGCGCCGCCGCTAATCCAGTGGCGATAATCGAGAGTCAAAGCGTATCCTCAGGACTCTCTCGAAGAGTAACAAGCACGACACATCTCCGCGGACGGTAAAACGTACAAAGCGTAATCGAAACTGCCACGATGGCGACGACGGCGACGGTAGAGACGTATGTAACACGTGTTAAACATTGAAATGCAAAGCTTGCACACGCGAAGCGGCACTGAGGCAACGCCGGAAGCCGATGATGAGGGAGAGGCGCCCCTCTGGAGGGGCAGGGGGGCGGCGGGGGGGAGGGGGGGGAGGAGGCCCAAGCAACGAATAATGCAGAAGGGTAGGTCAGGAACGCACTGTCACTTGACACTGCCCGCGACACGTTCCACGGCACATGATCGGAGTCGAAAAATGCCCCGGGGAAAGAGAAAGTCGAGGGGGAGGGGAGGGAATGAATTGTCAATTCCGGTGTTTCATCCTCGTAAAAACGTTTCTTCGGCTTCTTCTGCTTCTTTCCGAGGGAACACACGTCTACGCGCGCGCGACACTCGGCGCGGACGGCGAAGAACTTTTTTCCAGTTCTCGGGCCGAGCTTCCAGGGTCAGCCGGCTGGCTCCGACACTTTTACCCGTTGCCAACTCTCAAGGACTCGTATATATTCCTTTCTCTTATCCTTTCGCGGGGCCCGTGCTCTCGCTCGCGCTCGCTGACTTTTTTTCTCTCTCTCGTAGCGATAATCTTTTTAACTTTAAAAGCGACTTTTCCTCTTCCTTCTCTCGTCGCTCGTTCTTTTCTTCCGCTTCGCCTTGGTCGTTTTGCACCTTTGAATCCTCCAAGTTTTTGCCTCTTTCTCCTTTCGTTTTTGTTATACAAGAGATCGAGGTGTTTCGGGGGTAACGATGATAATCTGTTTGGTCCGGCGCGACTTCCGCTTCCTGAATCTCGTGGACTACTTTTCTTCGGCAAGGACGCTGGACCGCTTCGGAGGTTGAATCCCAAAAGAGTTTTCCGCGACTCTCCCGCGCTTATCTCGTCGAGTTACGAGAATATTACGCAAGCCCCGCTTCTCTTCGTACTTTCCATCTCTTTCTTCACGAATTTTTTTTCTTTTTCACTAAACATACACTCTCACGCCGATAGCACCGTATGGATATAATAACAAACAACAATAAATAAAACAAACAACGAGCGATTCCGTCTACGAGCGCGCGGCGAGTCCGGAGATTACGATAACAGAGCGAGGCCTAAAGGCACGTCGCGAAAGCGACAGCGACGACCTGGAAGGGATATTCGGCTGCCTCCGCCGGGATCGGATTTTAACGCGCTCACGCGCTCCGAACTCGGCCGTTTCAACTTTTACTTTCAGCTCTTACACAACAGCAGCCCACCGCGCTGGTAACGTGCACTGCCGAGGCAGCGAGCGAAGTAAGCCACGGCTGGCCGCTTCTTCGGCTTCCTTTCTTCTTCTTCTTCTTTCACCTCGGGCTCTTTCTCCAAAATCCCAACGTTTTTTCGAAAGCGCGCGAAACCTCGTGCACGCGGGGGCTTCGTTTTCACTTGCTCGGCGAACTGTCAAACGTGACAACACTGACGAGGGGGAAATGGTTGAGAACGGCCCGTACTCGCCGCGATAAAACGAATGAGAGAAGGAGAGGATACGTTCCTCTTCTTCCTCTCGTTTTTCTTCTTCTTCAGGGAGAGAGGGTCTCTTCCGGTCTCCGCGGCGTGTCTCACTGTTTCTCGCTCCGGCGCAACTTTTGCGCAAAGCGTAGATCCTCTCTTTCCCCGCCCTCTCCTCTTCCTGACACTTGACTCGCTGCCTCTCTTTCCCTCTCGCGAATAGACCTATTAGAGTAGCACGGCGAGAGAGGAGGGCAGAACCGGCGGGCAAGAGGTGGTGGTAAGACCGGCAGCCGTGGCGATACTGGCGATACTGGCCGATTATTGCCGCTTCTAATCGTTCGGGGGAGTCCGCGGCGTTGCTTATCGCTTCGGCTTTTTTCTTCGATCGAAGGGCTTCCTCGATTCGTCAAATTGGATGCAAATGAATTCGAACGCGGTGCCCCCTTCCTCTTGCGGCAAGCTTCTCTTTCTCTTCCACCACCGAAGCACGCGTCCACCACTCTCGTCGATGTCCCTTTCCCCCGGTTTGGCCCCCGCTCTCACTATTACTACATTACAAATAGGCTCGGTTTAAAGAGGCCTGCTCGCTTTTCTCGTTGCTTCCATCTCTTTTGCTCTCTCGCTGCATTTTACGGACGGGATAAGGAGCTGAGAGAGAGACACCTGGGCTTTTTCTTTCTTTCCCTGCTTCTCGCTGCTTCTTACCCCTTTTTCTCTGGAATTACGCTGCTCTTTGTTGAGTGGAATGTATTTTCTTTTAATTATTACGTTCGGAAATTGAGGAGAATGTTTTATTTGAGGGTACGCTTTTACGGTGATCAGTGTTTGATGGAACAAAGTCTGAAATTACTCTTGTTTATCCGGAATACGATTATTTGGCAATTTATTATTAATGAAAGACGTTTTGGCAGGGTAATGAAATTTTCTTTGGTGCTTTTTAATTGATTTGACTGTACTTATTTTGTCGTTATTAGATTTTAAGTAATTCTCGTGTTGAACATTTTGAAAATGGTTTATTACTGATCGTTTTTTGTCAATAAAATCATGTTATTACTCAATTATCAACTATTTTCTACATTTTCAAACGTCCATCAAGTTAGCACTGCCATTTGCAAATTTATAACATTTTACAATTGGATTGATTGTCGCTTATTAGTCGTAAATTTGTCGCATCCCATTTTTAAAAATTAATCCCTGGTAATGCTAACTTGACAGTCAAGTTAGCACTACCACCTACGAAAATGAGCTAAAAAGAATTCATAAGAACTCATGTTCCACGGTAAAATTTGTCGTTTTCTTGTCGTAAAAGAATGGCCGAAGCCAATTTTGAATTCAACTTAAATTTTACCCGATTTTAAAAAAATAACCATTGGTAATGCTAACTTGACGGTCCAGTTAGCACTACCACCTACGAAAATGAGCTAATGGGCATTGAAAAAACTAATGCACTACAGTAATATTTGTCGCTTTTTTGTCGTAAACGGCTGGCCGAAACAGATTTTTCATTCGACTTAAATTTTTCGTTTATGCGATTGGCCCGCCTAAGGTCGAGAAAATCAATCAAGTCGAGCGACGAATTCCTGAAGACGAATGACGAATTACGTTGAAGAAACGATATTTCGAAGTTGCATTGGCCATTGCCGCATTGGGAGTCGCGCGCGGAGGACATTATTGTTGATAAACAACGATAAACAATCGCGACAAAATTCTTAGGCTCGGGACCGTCGAATTAAGCCGAACGACAAATTACTGAAGACGAATCACGCTGAAAAAACAATATTTCCAGGTCGTAAAAGCCATTGCCCGATTGGGAGTCGCGCTCGAGGGGCATTATTATTCATGATAACGATAAATAAATTATTACAAAATTTTTGGGCTAATAACTAAATCAATTAAACCGAACAACAAATTCCTGAAGACGAAACATGGGGTAATGGCCTTTACGATTTCGAAAAATTGTTTTTCCAACGTGTTTTGGCTTGAGGAATTTGTTGTTCGACTTAATTGATTTAGTCGCGAGCCCAGAAATTTTGTAATAATTTGTTTATTGTTATTGAGTCAAAATACCTCAAGTGTACATCGAATTTTTCGATGGTCAATGTATTTTCATTTATTATACATAATTCCATAGTGCACAATGACAAGATGATAACCGCAAAACGTTTTTACAAAATTCGAATTTTTCCAAAAGTTATTAACAATAGAAATTTCTTACAGTGTCTTACGAAAATCTTTATAATTCGAAATTGGATGAACCGAATTGAACCGTTCTCCGACAAAAATACTGTTGAAGGATCATACTTTCATGCTAGGGTGGTTTTAAAATGAGAACACATTATTTGTTAAAAAAAATTGTAATAATAATTATTAACATTGACAAAAAACAAACTTCTTAACCGATTTGAAAAATCGGTAATACATAATTGTAAACAATACACTTTTACAAGTATGTTAAAAAAAA
>JABFQM010001046.1:0-25094 GCA_022816865.1 Zelostemma sp. ZL-2020
ACTGAGAATTAAGCAGAAGGCGGAGTTGGAGAAATTAAAGAGAGAGAATTTGGAGCAATACAAGATCAAAGGTACCGACGAGGATTGGCAGAGCGCATTGGCCTCCAGCAAAAACAGCAAATCTTTGGTTCCGAAAAAAATCGGGGAGAAGAGGGGGATCTTGGGCGACGTCGATTTGGAAACACCGAAGACGAAAAAAGTCGACAAAAACCAGAAGAAGAAGCGGTTTTCAAAATAAAGACGTCAACAGCTGAACGATTTATTTTTATTTGACATTGTACATATTGTGTATTCTAATGAATGACTTCAATAATATGCGTTGCTTTGTTCCATAATGTCTGTAACTTTTTTACAATTCCAAGTGCGCAGTTAAACGGCGATTTATAAACCGCGAAGGAATTGCAGAAACCGAGCTGTCAGATTGAAATAATTTCCCAATTAGGATTAATAAAGCTTAGAAATATTCAACAAAGTCAATTGAAAAAATTGATCCACCGATTACGTCAAAATGTAATGTATGTTCCAACTCCTCGGATCAAATTAATTAACATGCACTTGTCTCGATCGAGAAAAAAAAGCTCCGAGGAATGGCTGAATTCGACGCGGTTTTTTCTAGGAAAACTGGTTTTCGCGCTGTGTCAGTAACAACGCTAAAAATTCAAGTTCGCCAAAGGAAGATAATAAATCCCTGATTACCACCGGATTTCGCACTCATCTCTTTATCGTCTCTGCCAACATTAAAGAGCATTTAGTCTTCAATTAAGTTCGCAAGCCGAAGCCGAAGCGACAACTCGTAAAAAAACATGCCTGAAAACGCCATTCACCTCGCCACAATTGTAAGTACAAACTTGCCCCCAAAAACTACTTGATCTAATCCAAAAATGTCGTTTCAGAATCCGAAAGATGAGGCAACGAAGACGCGAAACGTCGGAATAACTCACGGAATCGACGACGTTCCGCCGTGGTATCTCTGTTTGTTCATGGCTCTCCAAGTACGAGGCTTCAAAATCGAACGGAATATTTTCTTTTGTAAATCGCAATCTCGTTTCAGCATTATTTGACGATGGTGGGAGCGATCGTGTCGATTCCATTCATTTTAACGCCGGCGCTTTGCATGGCAGAAAACGACCCTTCCCGAAGCTACATCGTCTCAACCATGATCTTCGTCACCGGAATCGTCACGTTTTTACAAACCACAATCGGCTGCAGGTACCCTCGATTTCAAAATTCGTCATTCGTTCAATTCACCTAAATCGCCAATTTTTTTCTAGACTTCCCTTGGTGCAAGGAGGCACGATTTCGTTTCTGGTTCCAACCCTGGCGATCCTGAACCTTCCGCAGTGGAAATGCCCGGAGCAGGAAATTTTGAATTCCATGTCGCACGAGAATCGAACGGAATTGTGGCAGGTGCGAATGCGAGAACTTTCCGGAGCAATCGCAGTGTCGGCGTTGTTCCAAGTGATTATCGGATACTTGGGTAACTCGAATATTTAATGTTTTATTCCCCTCCAAAAGCCGATAAACTAATCCCGGATTTTGGTCTTAGGAATCGTCGGTTATCTCCTGAAATTCATCACCCCGCTGACGATCGTGCCCACGGTTTCGCTCGTTGGATTATCTCTGTTCGAAAACGCGGCTCAAACCGCTTCCCAGCACTGGGGAATCGCCGCGGGGTAAAAGCGCCGGAAAATCTGGACGCCTGAAACGGAATAAACGCAATTTTCATTTTCAGCACGATCCTCATGCTGACTTTGTACTCGCAAGTGCTGGTGAATGTCGAGTTCCCTGTTGTAACGTACAAAAAAGGACAAGGCTTTCGCGTCGTCTGGTTCTCTTTATTCAAACTGTTCCCGGTTAGAAAATCTGGCGAAATTGTCACGAATTTTGGGGTTCATGACTCGGAATTTCAGGTGCTGCTGACGATTGCTGTGATGTGGATAATCTGCGTTGTTTTGACGGTCACGGATGCTCTGCCTCCTGGACATCCTGGAAGAGCGGACAGCAAGCTCGCTATTTTGAGCGACTCCCCCTGGTTCCGGGTTCCGTACCCGTGTCAGTGGGGTGTGCCGACGGTTTCTTTATCCGGCGTCCTTGGCATGCTCGCCGGGGTTCTCGCCTGCACCGTTGAGTCCATTTCTTACTACCCGACAACAGCCAGAATGTGTGGTAAAAACATCACACTGTTCTTTTGACTTTTTTTGGAAGATGTGAAAATTGAGGTTTTTAGGGGCACCGCCCCCGCCGGTTCACGCCATTAATCGGGGGATCGGTATGGAGGGTTTGGGGACGGTCATGGCAGGAATTTGGGGAAGTGGAAATGGTATTTATCGAGACGAATGGATTTGTTTTTAAATTTACGCCGGTGATTGTTTTGCAGGTACCAACACTTTCGGAGAAAACGTCGGCACGATAGGTACGGAAGAAAACGCAATGTTGCGCGCAATGTTCTAATCGAACCGATTTCGCAGGCGTCACAAAAATCGGCAGCCGAAGAGTCATCCAATGGGCGTGTTTCCTGATGATTCTGCAGGGCATAATCGGCAAATTCGGAGCGCTTTTCATCATCATCCCAGGCCCCATCGTCGGGGGCATTTTTTGCGTAATGTTCGGAATGATCGCCGCTTTCGGTGCGTTACCGTCGTCACCGATCGCGTGCATTTTGTAATCCGAAAAACGCCTTTTTCTCCAGGTCTCTCCGCTTTGCAGTACGTCGATCTCAATTCCCCGCGCAATTTGTACATCCTCGGATTTTCCATGTTCTTCCCATTGGTATAAAATCGTGTAATTAATTCCTCGCGTGGTGAATAATTGAAGACGGCGTGTTCCAGGTTTTATCGAAGTGGATGATAAAAAATGCCGGCGTTGTACGGACCTCGAACGATGTACTGGACGGCGTTGTAACGGTTTTGCTGAGCACGACTATACTTGTCGGAGGAGTTCTCGGGTGTTTATTGGACAATTTAATACCAGGTGAGCATTCTCGGGCATTGTGAAAATTGTACTGTAATTTAGACTTAATTTTTTTGCAGGCACCGCGGAGGAACGTGGCGTCGATGCGTGGGCGAAAGAAATGGAGTTGAACTTTGACAGCGGGGATGACGAGGAACCCGAGCCCAACACTTACGATTTGCCTTTCGGCATGAATCTGATACGACGGTATCGATCGTGTTTCATTGCGAATTCCGATTTTTGCGTTTTATTACATCGATTCTGTTTTCAGATGGAAGTGGACGTCGTACTTGCCCTTTTCTCCAACTTACAAACCGCGGCGTTCCAATAAAACGAATTGAAATTTCGAAATAAAAAATGCCAAGATTTGTTACTGAAATTATTTATAAATATACGAGTAAACCAAATTCAAATCGCGCACTAAAACTTTCGAGCGCGCGGTGCTGCCCTCTACATCACATGTCCCGTTGTTTCGCTAAATGCAGTTGCAAAACAAAGTAGTTATATATTAAAGAAGTAATTAAACAGCTATTTATCAATAACAACGTATAAACGAACGTTCACGAAGAACTTGAGCCCGAAAAACAAACGTGGTAACCGAATTAGCATGTACTTCGCGCGCAATCGAGCATCGTAAAACATAACCTCAAAATTCATACTTGCGCGCATTGTTGAAATTGCGAAAAATGATGTTGCTGAGAACAATTAGCATCGTCGCTCGATGCTCTCATCGTTTCAAGGTCCCGAGATGCGCGAATAATCTGAACGCGCAAATTCCGGTCCGGTACAGCAGCAATATTCTCTCCCGCACTCCCAGGGCGATCGTAAACGAAGACGAAATTTTTGAAGCTCCGGAAGACGATTCTTTAGCTGAAGAATCCGCCCTTAAACGAGGTGCGAGGCAAAAATGGAAAAAGAAGAAGGCAGAAAAAAAGGCGGCGGCAACCGCGGCAGCAAAGGAAGAATTCCAAAGAAAACAATTCAAAAACGTGTTCACAAAACTCAAAGATAACGAACGTTACCTGGGGTAAATTGCACGGTCAAATTCACGATGTGTTTTTCGCTTCATTTACTAATTTTCTTATCATTTTTCGCAGCTCGGTGATGATGCAGGTGAAATCGAGGAAACAAAGAGTGAAGAACCAAAGAATCTTGTTGGAAGGACGCAGACTCATCACGGACGCGATCCATGCAAAACTTCTCCCCGAGATGATTATTTTCAGTCGAACCGAGGATCTCAATGGAATCCCGCCGCTCGGACCGGACGTTAAATTTTATAAAGTTCCATATAGAACGGTTCAGTTGTGGTCCAGTTTGTCGACGCCTCCGGGACTCATGGGTACATCCGAAACTGCTTAACACATGTAAAAAAAGACTGTCGTAATAATTTAATTTTCCTTTTCATCAGGAGTCTTTCCAATGCCCGAGGTCCAAAAAGAATCACCTAAAGAGAGTCTCCCGTTAACGATCATCTGCGACAATGTCAGAGACCCTGGAAACATGGGCTCGTTATTAAGATCCGCTGCAGGTGTTGGTTGCAGCAAGGTCATACTGACCAAAGGTATACGAAGCTCTCCCACATTTACAAAAATCGCCAAGGTTTAGAAAAATAATATCAACTTTGTTCCATTAGGTTGCGTCGATATCTGGGAAGGAAAAGTCCGGAGAAGCGCAGCGGGTGCACATTTCCGAGTTCCGATTTATCAGTCCCAAACTTGGGACGACATAGTTGATATGGTAAACTCCGACGCGGATGTTTTCGTGGCTGATAACAATTTGGAGTGTGGCGATGCTGACCCCGTTCCAAATGCGCGAAAGCAGAGACAGGACGAGGACGATGAAGATCAGGAAGAGGTCCAGGAACCGAAAATGCTTGGAGCAAAAAAGTCGAAGGAAGAGTTGAAGGAGTTGCGGGAGCAGCTAGAAGTCGTCCCTTATTACGCCGTCGATTACATAGCCCCTGAAGTGGTCATTATAATTGGCGGAGAAACGGAAGGCCTCAGCGAAGAGTCGCTTACTTTCTTAGGCGAGAGAGACGGTCTGCGCCTTAACGTGCCGTTGTGTAATGGGATCGAGAGCTTAAATACCGGTACGGCCTTAGGCATCATTGCGTACGAAGTTAATAGACAGTTTACTTTAGCCAAGTTCGTTGACTGCGCGAGCCCCGACGAGCCGAGCGCACAGTAATCTCCGACCGGTTGATCTACACTTTCGTCTCGCCCTTCTCTCTTCGCTAACTTCGCCTCGTCTAGCATAGCAACAACCCCCTCGAAACGACACGAGGCCCTACCAGGGATGGGCGAGGCGTATCGATATTTCGACCTTTATGTACGCTTGTATCGAATATCGATACATGAAAGATGTAAAATTGAATTTGTAAAATACTTTTTTAACGTAACGCGTATCGATGTTTTTCTTTTCGACTTGCGAGAGCGAGAACAAAAAGACACAGGCCCCTCATTTATCCACGTCGAGCGTTATCGCTCCCTCTCCCCCTGCGATTTTCCTGGAGCGGAGCGATAACCGCGCGCGCTTTTTTCGAGATTCCGTATTTTTACGACGATGTAAATTTATCTCGTTTACCGGGCATTATGCGTCTCCGAGCAGACGTCTTTGGCATAAAAAGGGGCCGTATCGATTTTTCGGATCGAGATGCATAATCGATCGATGTCCCGGGTCGCGCGGTTCGTTGCATTATGGAATCGGGGGGACAGAAGTCAGTGGCCCAGGGCCGAATTTTTGATTTTCCGACGATAGGCATCTCCTTTTTCTCCCGTTCTCTTCCCCCCTTTGGGGGGGCCTCGTTCCGGCACGCTCATTCGGTGATTTATTCGAAACAAGTGTCACTCTCGGGGATATATTTAGACGCGTTCGGGTCGCAAGGAACGCGCCACGCCATCGAGAGAATAGAAGACTCCGGCGATGTTTCTCTCGTTATTTTTCCTCCTCCCGTTCGTTCTTGCGCCGGGGGGCAGATCCATCTTGAATTTTAACGAAACCCTCCGCGCGCCATTGTGGCTTTCATTGCGTGACTGCGGAGGCCAAAAAAACGGAGATAAATTTAGAGATTAGGATTTTGTTCTCGGGCGCAAACGAACGAACACTTGGGCTAATATGACGTCACGTGATTTTCGTTATCGAAGTATGGAATTGACAAGTGTTTTCGTTCGTGGCTGGAATAATGAATTTTTATCCGTAGCTACGAGTTCGCGCTGGAATATCGTGGGTGTGGTTTCGCAGAGCGCAGCATCCGAGGGTTGGTCTCCGGACCAACCCTCTCGCGAATAAAATGGCGAAGCTCGGGTCGCGCAGTCATCGAACTCTCCGAATTCCAGCTTTTTTTCGACTTCGCGGCGCAATATCTAATTACCTCGTATTTTTTTCGTGTGTACTCTAGTCCAGATTACGAAACTATCTTTCCGACGTTATCGCGTTTCCGTTGCCGAGGCGAGAGATAAGTTTTTTTTCGTTCTTTCTTTCTTTTCAGAAATTTCAAGAACTCGGCAGCTTTTTATCGGTAAATTGTTGGTTTTTTTTTTTCGATTTCGAACGCGCGTGATCGAGGAAATTTCGAGGCGTTTGGAAATCGGACCTTGCTCTTTGACACCTTTTGTCGTCGAGAAACAATGGCACCGGGTAACCTGCGACACCACTTCCGTCGTCGGCAATTTTCTTCCCTGAAAGTTGAGCAAGCGGCGCGCATTTCATTAGGGATATTTGTCACGCTATTTAAAACTCGCGCGCGAACCTCGATACGATCGAATCGCGAAAAAGCCGTCTCGGGTTACATTGCATTTTACGACTCTCATTAAGGAGTAACCGATAGATGCCGTCGAGTGATTGAGAATAATTACACGTCGAACGAAATATGAAAAAAAGAATCGGCGTTACGAAATCCCGCCTTTTTTACACTCCGGATAAGCACTCGCGGAGATAAAGCCGAGCCATTATTTATGCGCGATAAAATTAGCAATTTGATGCCCGTTTTTGCCGAAGAAATGACGATTAACGTAACGAGCTTTATTTATTTAACGCGGGGAAGAATTTTTCTCGAGTTTGCCGCGATTTGCGTGGCAAATGTCGAGCTTTGGTTATGGGATTCGAACGATAATTGGAACGCGAGACGTCGATTATTGGCAGGCGCGGATAGCGCTCTTTTTTCCCTTTCAGTCGGCTTACGCAAATTACATTGATTGCTAATATCGCGCTGGAAATAGCGACGAGATAGGGTGTTTACGCGCTCGTCTTTAGCGACCCGGAGCAGCCCTGTTCGAGATAACCCCGAAGATATTTCTTCGTGCAACGCGCGCGATCTGAAAACTGCGCAGAAGCTCTGCTTTCGCGGGACATTAATTTGCGAGAAAAATTTGCGGAGGCTCGCGGTGACGTCATTTTCAGCGCCCCGGACTCGTTCGCTCACGGCTTTCTGCAACCTCCGCGCTATTTATTTGCCCCGTAATTGTTGTTTATGCGAGCGCCCGGCATGAATTTACGTCGTGGTGGAAATACGAAGTTATTATAAGAAAAGTCGGGGATTTAATGAAAGAAAGGACGGGAAGATGGGAATTATCGTAACGATGAAATTATTACTTTATTGTTGCGAGTCCAATGCAGATTATTAAAAAAACATGAAAAATTGCGGGAAAAAGCAAACACATTTTTTGTAGGTTATTTTTACATTTTTAATACGAAATTACAATACTTAGTATTTTTACGAGAGAATTTCCAGATTTTATCAGTTTCTGATAACAGACGAAATTGTCACGAGATTAATAGATTTTCCCGGGTTTTGGACGTTTTTTTCCCTCGCTTGATATTTTTTCTTGGCCAAATGCGGGGCGAAGGAATACAGCGCGCCGGGAGATACATAAAGTAATGCTCGTGTATACGTAAGTATGTGCTTAGTGAATACGGCGGAAGCAAGTGGCGCGTTGTCAATGAATATGTATGTATGTAGGTTGGCCCTCGACCTCTCGTTCGTACGCGCGTATTTAATCATGTGTGCGTGCACGTATATGAATTCCGACGTACAATCCGATGAAGAAATTAAACCCCGCAAGTACAAAATCAAATTGTCAATCAACAATGCTCCCGAATTTCGTAAAAACTAACCTCAAAATATCTTTCCTTTCTGGGATCGCGAATTTCGAACGATATTTCGCGCCGAATTTTCTCGAGAAACATTGCGTTCGCAAAGCAAAATTGCACGATTTTTCTTACATTGAACGGCGTTGTAAAAAAGATAATCAAAGTAACAAGAAAAAGTTAATCTCCGCGGAAAAGAGAAAAAAATGAATTTTTCTCGATAACGAAGTGTAAAGTTCAAGAACGCTCGCTCTCGTAATGAAAAAAACCGAAGTAATTAATTCTGAAAACAATAAAGTTAACTAAGCCCGTTGCTCCTAAAAATTCTCAGCTTTTTTCTCGTAAAGCCACGCAATTAATGGTGTTTGAGTGGCAGAAATTTATCGCGCGCTCGAATCGATAAATCGCCGTATTCAAAAACGTATTTCGCTGGTATTTTCTCGCGCTCTTTCTCATCGTTTCCGAGGAATCCGTAAAATTCGGTAAACTCGTCATCGAGTTCGTATCCGCTATAAAGTTTCGGTCGAAATCGAGCACCACTGCTCCAAATTACACTCGTCGCATGGAATTTAGCAGCCGAGCCGATCGAGCCAAGTGGTTTTTCATCTTTCGTTGGTAACGAGGGATAAAAGGTATCGAGGGGAGAAAGGGGCAGGCCCGAGAAAGAGAAAGAGGGGAGGCCGGAGCGAGCGAGAAGGGCGTACGAAGGGAAAAAATGAAAGCCGGACTCTGAACTTCAGAGAGCCTTGTAAAACGACCGCGCCCTGCTCACTCGTAATTGATTGAGCCGCGCCCTCCGAGGGTGTTAGCTTCGCCTTGCCTCGGGCTCCAATGACACCGCGAACGCGAACAATGACTTTACGAACGCAACACGTTTCGCCGGGAAATTTATAATTGCCGCGTTTCATTTATCGCCGTTTCGACCTTTTTTACTTTCCAAGAGAAAAATTCATACCAGGAAATAGAATTCACATACGATTTTGTATAAAGTTTCATTTTCGGGATCGTGTAATTTGCGACGATGTCAATATTTCGGATGAGCATTTTTGCCGTGTCAACGAGTTACGAGTGAGAAACTGAGAACCGAGAGGGCGATGCGTGCGCTGTGTCCGGCCCAATACAATGCCGCGTTTGTATGCGTGCATGTTCGGTACTCGGCACACAATGCAAAGTGGCCGCGACGCGTTCTCGGCGCGGCGACGCTTGGCTCGCTTTCGATATATCCTACCGCTTTATTATCACGTTTCGACGTATCTAAAGCACGCGTTGCATCATGTGCAGCGCGAGACTTTATTTCGCGGTTCATTGATCCATTTCGATTCTGGCCCGCTCGCTAAGCTTTCGCGCGCGCACAATTACGAGCCCATTCAATGCTCCCGAACGGAAAAATCACCGCTTCAAGGTCGCCATTTTTTTTTTTTCGTAATTTTCAACGCTTTTCGTAAAAACGTGTTAAAAAGCTTCGACTCTTCCCCTTTTTTTCCCGAAACTTTCCAGACGTTCGTCTTGAATTCCAAATTCTAAACGCGAGAATGAATTTACCCTAACGGGAAAATGGAAAACTCCCGCGTAAGCGAGAAGCCATTAAAAGAGCGCCGAACGCAACCCCCTCGCGGTCAGCCACGTGTGGTCGTGTTTCCTCTCGGCAAAAAGCGTCGCCCGTGATACCGAGAGTTCGTTAACCCTCGATTATTGGGTGTCGCGATCGGGAGGTGCGCGAGAAAACCAGTCGCAAAACCTATGAGTCCCGTGGCTCGGAGCGATTAATTCGAACGAGGCTCGATCTGCTTCGAATCCTCGGAGGGGGGAGGTTAATTTAACCGAACCCGCAGCAGTCAAACATCCTTTTTTTCAATTAAACCTTTACATTCGCAAAAAAAAATAAAATCTACGATCGATCTTATTTTCCGCTCGTAAATCGTAGTTTTCCGGCGCGAATAATCTCGGGTTATTGAAACGTGTAATTTATCGCGCTGGGAAAGATGGAGTACTCGAAATTCTCGGGCATTTTTGGGGATGGCGATAATTATTGGATTCGGCGAAAGAAATATTGGCTCGAGAAATTGAGTCCCTGCGGACCCGGGACCCGAGCGCGAAAACAGGCTCGAGAGTTGTTTGACCAGCTGCTACGCCATCGTTGAGGCTCTCCCTCTCCTTCTACGCCCTTGCTCCGTCTTGGCTCCTCTTTATCGCTCATTCTTTCACGCACACACGGACGGCGCGCATTCCATCCGGCCCAGCGCTGCTTTCCCAATTCCATGTTTTCTTATATCCCTCTGACATTCGGCCTTGTAACGGGAAGTATTTTCATTTCGAAGCGCTTTCGTTTTTAAAATATGGAGAGACTACTTTCTTTCGAGAAATAACGGACTTTCAAAACGATTTTTCGTACGATTCGAAAGTTCGAATTGCATCGAAAAGGCGCTATCTCGGAGCGATAAAAATCGCCGCCTGATCATCACCCGACGCGGAATATTTTTCGGAGGATTATATTTCCGAGTCGAGCTTATGTCCCTTGATTATATTCATCGCGCATGTAAGTCCCGTAAGACTAACCGTGTTTAACGGTTTCTCCCTGATGCTGATCGCTGGATTAATGCATCTTTTTTTCGTACCGCTAGAAATATCTCACCGAGCTTCGTAAATAACGCGGTACAGTTTCGGCGGGGAAAAAAGTAACTGTCTAGACAATATTAAGCTGTTTTCTCGTCGACGAATGAACGTTTCGAAAGAATCGTTTCATTTTTTGGAAATCGAAAGTTTGGCTTCCCGTTCCGAAAAAGTCGACATTCCTGGAGGGTTTTTTGTAAATTTGATCGGGGAAGGAGACATTTTTCGGCGTTTATTGCGGTTGGACATTGTTTGGGGGAGTTCTTATCAACACAAAGGGGGATAAAATGATGACTAGGCATACCTGGGTTTGTCCACCGAGAACGGTGAGTCACCAGTTGCACGAACGAATCGACCTTCCTGCACATTCCCTTAAACGACGAGTAGAGCCGCGTCGTAAATATTTCGACTTTCATTTTCGTTCGAAACGCGTTTTTTTCGGGGAGAAAATGCGAGTTTTCTGATTTTCCGGATTGAGCGGCAGCCCTGAACTTGAATGAAACGATTTGTTAACATCCCGTAAAAGTCGCTGAGCCGTAAATCGCGCTCGTAAATCTTTAACGAAGTTTACACTCGAGTGCTCCAGTTGACAAACGATGCCGTATTTCGGTGCAATGAGTGCAGTTACCGAGTATAAACCAATTAGGCAATTTTCGCTAAACAAACATCGTCTCGTATTTCTGTCGCGTGGCGTGGCTTGAGCTACTTTCTCCAAGTTCGAGGTGAAATGGTTTTCGTCGAGGGCTGAAATGACGATTTTTGACACTCTTTTTCTTTGCCTTTGTGCATTTCTTTATATCCTTGTATTTTTTATCGTTTATGGCAACAAAATAGTGAACAAAAAAATTAGAAGTTGAAATCTTCGTCAATTAAAAAAATTAACGGGGTCCTAATTATTAATCTATTGACTTCCCGATTTAATCACGGGTTTTTGAAAGTGTAATAAAGATACTGACCGGTCGAATTTTTTATTTTTCGATTTCAACAAAAGTTATTAATTTTCAAAGTTGAAACAACGTTTTTTTTAGAGCAAAAACGCGAAAATTCGTCACTAAAAATTGAGAGCACTTATCGAAATTCCAACCGGTGAATATCTTCTTGACTCATCCAAGAACACATAAAAAAATTGGAAACTTAATTGACCAAAAAATGGATTCTCAAAAAATCTTTGTATTTTTTGGAACAAAGATGACAGAAATCATTGAAACAAATCGAGGTAAAAATGGTTCAAGGGCCAAAATGACGATTTTTGACACTTTTTTTCTTGCTTTTTTTTGCCTTTGCACATTTCTTTATACCCTTGTGTTTTTTATCGTTTATGGCAACGAAATAGTGAACAAAAAAATTAGAAGTTGAAATCTTCGTCAATTAAAAAAATTAACGGGGCCCTAATTATTAATCGATTGACTTCCCGATTTAATCACGGGTTTTTAAAAGTGTAATAAAGATATTGACCGGTCGAATTTTTTATTTTTCAATTTCAACAAAAGTTATGAATTTTCAAAGTTGAAAATAACGTTTTTTTTAGAGGAAAAACGCGAAAATTCGTCACTAAAAATTGAGAGCACTTATCGAAATTCCAACCGGTGAATATCTTTTTGACTCATCCCAGAACCCACAAAAAAATCGGAAACTCAATCGACCGAAAAATGGACCCATAAAAAATGTTCGTATTTTTCGGAACAAAGATGACAGAAATAATCGAAACAAGACGAGGTGAAAATGGTTCAAGGGCCAAAATGACGATTTTTGACACTTTTTTTCTTGCTTTTTCTTTGCCTTTGCACATTTCTTTATACCCTTGTGTTTTCTATCGTTTATGGCAACAAAAAAGTGAACATTAATGCACGAACTCTGTAAAAAAATTAAAAGTTGAAATCTTCGTCACTCAAAAAAATTAGCGGGGCCCTATTTATTAATCAATTGACTTCCCGATTGAATCACGAGTTTTAGAAAGTGTAAAAAAGATACTGACCGGTCGAATTTGCGATTTTTCGATTTCAACCAAAGTTATGAATTTTCCAAGTTGAAACAGCGCTTTTTTCGAGAGCAAAAACGCGAAAATTCGTCACTAAAAATTGAGAGCACCTATCGAAATTCCAACCGGTCAATATCTTCTCGACTCATCCAAGAACCCATAAAAAAATTTACAACTCAATCGACCAAAAAATGGCCCCATAAAAAATGTTCGTATTTTTCGGAACAAAGATGACAGAAATAATTGAAACGAAATGCAAGTCCCCTCAATTGCAACACCATCGCTCGACTCCCAAGTTCGGAGCGTGATTCAGAAGCAGAAAAATACGAAGTATTCAAAAAAAGAGCCGCATGTGGCACGCACATGTCTAGCTCGTTCATCTTCCTCGACCACGAGAAGAAGCGAAAACGTTGCTTTCTCTCGATTCTTTTCAATAAAGTCCCACGCGCAGCGACCATTTCGTTATCTTCCGTCCCGAAGTTTTGTTATCGTTAATCACTCCCTTACAATTATAAACCGTTTCTCGCTCGGGACGTAACGCGCAATTTATTGTTGTTTGCGCGAAAGAGACGCTGCCAACTCGGAGTGAAATTATTACCCGCCGCAGCGTTGATTTATGCACCTCGATCTCGAAGATTGCAGTTTTACGCACGGGGAGAAATCTTTTCTCGATCGCGTTTATCATTGGACACTGTGTCAAGAGTAATTACGATCGCTGCTGCGACGGCTTATTTTTAACCATTTCTTCGATTGCTATTTTACCGTTTCACGCTCGGGGCGTGTAAGTTGCGCCGTGTTTTTGTAAGTATATATAGACGCCGGCTCGTTATTTTTATCCGTCCACCGCGCGTAGTCGGCGAGCGCTGACGCGGCGTCGTTAATGTTGTCGGCCGACGAGTCAGGTAAAGCAGGTCCTCATTTTTTGCCCGCCCGAGTGGAAAAATCGGGTTCGATGGCTCCGGAATGAAAAAGGAAAGATCTTTCGGATTGTACTTTTACCAGTTTTCAATTCAAATTTGGCGCGTGAATGTCGCGCGTGTACGAAAGAATCGATATATATCGATCGAAAATAATCGATGCTTCGATACTCGAGTGGTTTTTCTCGGAAAAAAAACCGCTTCGGCGAATAGATCGAGGCGTTTTTTTAACGTGAAATTAAATGCGGAAAGGAGTCACCCGAGTGAATCACGCGCGCTTTCCTACTTTTTCTTTGTTCTTCCGTCAAGATGACGCGACGTATAACATGTCAATTGACAATTCGTTTCGCTCCGATGATAAATAGATCGAAATGTATAAAAAAGTAATAAATGCGTGTTTCCGAAGTTTTTGTACGCGAAAATGTTCGGTTTAAATTTAGAATGAAGCACTCGATGCGTTCGAGTTTCGCGATGAAAAAAGGGGAGCGTAGGGAGAAAAACGAAGTGGAAAAAAATAATGCGAGACGCGTAGGAAGCGACAGAGACGCGCGATATCCTCTTTTCGCGCGATACCGTCTGCCAGAGGCTACAGAAAATACAACAGCAGGTGCTAATTAAACCGTGTACGATGGGTGCGGGACGTTGCGTGTAAAACGGGATCATTACTCTTCTTCTTTAATTAACAATAACTTATCCTGCCGCGTAATCTCCGCTTTTTCGCCGATACGCGTTATCGGAAATCAAGCTGCAAAAAGTTCCCGGTTAATAACGCCGATAATCCTGATTAATTCGTCGAAATTGTGGAAAAACATTGCGAAATTGACGGTTTTTCAGAGTTACGAGTTTACGAGCGCGGCTTTCTTTTGTAATTAATGGAATTGGGAATTTAATTCGCGAGTTGCTTTGAAAAATTTAATAGAAAACTTTTTCCGGGAATTTCTGGTCCGAAAATGCGACTTTTTCGTCGAGGAAGTGCAATTTTCGCAAAATTCAGCGCCAAGAAACAAATTTTAAATTTTGCGTTAGGAAATGTGCGTAAAATG
Source organism: Zelostemma sp. ZL-2020 (assembly GCA_022816865.1). Classification (NCBI taxonomy): domain Eukaryota; kingdom Metazoa; phylum Arthropoda; class Insecta; order Hymenoptera; family Platygastridae; genus Zelostemma; species Zelostemma sp. ZL-2020. The sequence continues at coordinate 14,583 of JABFQM010001046.1, forward strand.
TACTTACTTTATCAAATCTCTCCACGAAATATTTGCGTATCGGAACAAATCGAAAGCCTGATCAAAAGTTCGATTTCAAGAGGATTAATGAATAAGCACAAGTACAGTAAAACATTTTATTGACACAATAAAGATCCGAAGTACAGCAATAAATCACACTCGAAAACAACAAAAAACGATGCTCCCTCTTTTTAAAAAAATTTCGCTCGCAGTATTTCATCGAAAATTCAATTTAAAAACCACGTAATGCAAAATCTCCGGCATTTCCAGCACGAAAACCCTCAAAACCACTCGGGAAATCGGCGAAAATTTTCGAAAACCGAACGCAGCAAAAGTAAAGCCAACTCCTCGTACTTTTTCGAGTCGTCGCGTTGACAAACGTCGCCTACCCCAGTAGAAATAGTTAATGGGTTCGTTAGCATAACAGGAAAGTGGCGTCGCTTCGAAAAACATTAATCGATCTTGACGGCCTATGAAGGAACGCAAAAGGACAACAAAGAAACCGGAGGAGCCGTGGACGAGGTGAAAAGCGAGTACAAAGTTCCAGGGGCGGGGGAGGGGGGGAGGGAGGGGGTGGAAGACGGGGGAAAATCGGGGGTAAAAAGAGAGGAGGATGACGGGGGCCCGGCAGGGAGCGACGCAGCTGCCTCGTTATTTTCAGGACTTTACGGACGCGATACCCCCCGAGAAATCTTCACGGGCCTGGATTCGATGGACCGGATTTAGATCCAGCCTGCTTTTCTCCTCGAATCGCCCACTCCTTCGAATAAATACCCAACTATTCCGATGAAACATTTCGAAGAACGAGGTTTTTGCCGAAAACCCAGGATTTTTCTTCGGCAAATTTCGGCGATTATTCCGGTTACTTTCAAGGTCAATTTGCCCCCGAAACTCCGAAAACTTACCGGTTTCACCGATCGCGCGTCGCGATCGATCTACGAAAATTCCTCGGCGTTGAAAAGCGTTTATGAAAACGTAATACGAGCGAAACAATGCACGGACGCGCCGTTAATTGGAGGTAACGGACGCGAAGCGGCCGTGTCGTAATAAGTTTCTCTAGACCGAATCGTCCGCGTCAATGTCTGCGATGAGAGCCCGAGACGACGCTCGTGTCTGCAATTTTCAGCGTTTACTGACCGATGACGTAATGGCGCGAGTCCGAACCGTTACGACCGGTTCGCGCGGGCCGACCCAGGCGATTCGCGGGGCAGACTCGAAAAACGTACTTTTCCGCCCCCTTTTTTCTCGTGAAAACCTCGAAATGTTCGCCTTTTTGGCACGTTTGGTGGGTCGACCTTAGAAGCCGGGCTAATTATAGACGAAAATCGGGAGGGGGAAACTCGTGGGAGGAAGAAGGTAATGATACGCTAGACAAAGAAAAAACGAGATCGGCGGATAAGCCCAGCGACAGTTTCAGGCTCGCGTCAATTTTGAAGTGGGTCAAGATCGGCATCTCGACGTTTTCCCCCCGCGATTAATGGACGCTCGCTTCCCAAAACTCAATTTCATTCCGATTCCCAGAATTTTCCGACGATTCCATCCTTTCCGGCATCTCCGTCTTCGTGTTGATTTCGGGATCCTGACGACATCTTTACCTGACAGTATTAGAAGGTTTTGTATTTAATCTAATGCTGCCCGGTAAGATGTGAACAGAAACTCCCATCCTCCGAAAGAAAGCCTCCGGTTCGTCCTCCGCGTTGTAAAATCCTGGCGAAACCTCGTCTAATCGCGACGAACGAACGAGCGAAGAAGATGGGCGCGTTTAGGGGGGGAGGAAGTGGTTCCCGGCGTGATTGCAACGTCGAGAACGAGGTTTATGTAATCGCCGAACGACTCCTCGGGGCTCGGTATTAATACCGACAATAAATAAACGCCGCGAAAAAGAGAGAAGCTCGATTCGCGGAACGAGTCCCCCCCCTGAATTCTCCGAAATAATGCAGGTGTCCCGCGAGAAAAACCGCGCCGCCTTGACATTTGCCCAAAAAGTTTCGTCCGGAATAAATCGAAAATCTGAAAGAAGCCGGATTCCCCGCCTTTATGCAAATAACCCGAGGCCCGATATGCATAATGAGCGTTAATTCTTCGAGTAAATATGGCTTCCCCCGGAATAAAAATTTATTCCCCCGGCGACTAATTAACGCGCAAACTTTCTTTTATTCCATCCTCGGGATTAACGAGGATGAAGACGTCGTTCCGCGGCGACGTAACGAGTTAAATATAAATTGATATGTAAACGATGTTTGCGCGTTTACACTTTGCCCCGTACGATTTTCAAGGCTCGAGCGTCATTAATTCTGCATTCCCCCCGAGTCGCGCTATTTTCGCGTAGCAACGCGACTTTTCGATGTTCGATGTGTGCGCGATCGGATAATCCGAAAGAAAAATCCGCGAAAAAAGCGATTGGCCAATGCCGAGCGAGCCTAGCGTGACGGGACGAAACGGGTAGCGACGTTTGTCGCCGACCAAATATGGCGCGATGAGACGACCTTACGAAACCGTCGCGCGAACCGCCTTCGTTTAATTGATTCCGCTCGGCTCCGAAGAGACGCCGAAACTTTTCCAACGAAATGCATTACGTAAGCTCGCCAAGCTTTTTGCCGGTCTCCGGGATCGGGAATGTAATACCATCTGCCCCGACTTTACGAGACAAAAGCGGGGTCCTCAATACTCACCTCGGGTATCCGGTTACTGGAAGAAGCCATTCGAACCTTCAGCGCCATCGATATCCGGCCTTTCCCATGGACGCTTCACTTAAAATTCAAAATTGCCACTTCGGAAATTGCCGCTACCGCGCACTGAGCCACGAGAGAAAACTTTTGTTTCTTCTTTCTCGCGTTGAAACTTCCGTTTCTTCTTCCCGTTTTTATTCTCGTCGCGCGCACTCCTAGGCTTTTTTTTCGGGAGGAAGAAACTTCGGAGGCAAAAAAAGATGCGCGCGGTCGAAGCGAAAGGCGCGAACTGAGCTGCGCGGAGCCGGACGAGCACTGGAAAGAGCCGAGGCGATGTTGCTTCTTCCCGCCGCGTAAGAGAGCGCCACGGTGGGAGAATGCCGGACGATGACGCGAGGCGAAAAGGGAGGTTCGAATTGAGAGAAAGAAGTTCGAGGGCGCCACCGACCGCGCGCTTTCGCGCGCGCGGGGAAAGACACCCCGCGCTAATTGCCCGGGAAAACTTTGGCAACATTCCGATTCGCGGATTCAACAAGTTTCATTAATGAACTTTCACGAAGGTATCGAAAATGCGAGAAAATCCGATATCAATGATCAGACTTTTTTCGTAAAACGTAGTTCTAAATCGATAAAATCGCGAGCTCTTATCACTCCCGGTTTTACGTAACATTCGAGTTAATCTTATCCAAACCTGACCCCGTGACCCGTTGTTTTCTCGTGTCCTAATTTCCGAAAAAAAATCGAAAAATTACGAAATTCCATTGAACATCGATAAAATCGAAGAAATAAACACGCGGCGCCTGTTTTTCAGGGCCTCGCGAAAGCACGGGATCGTCTCGCACCCTTTCGCTCTTCATTATCTACCGAGCGTCTTTCAACGCTTTCCGACACTTGTGCAAATAGCGCATTTCTCTGTATTGTTTCGAAATAAAGCGCTCGGAAAAAGCGAAGCGATGTATTTTAGCCTTGGGAAAGTAGTCGAGCGCGTTCGATGTATTTTCGGTATTCGTGGATAGTTGCCATGGGTTTCAATGTGAGAACGACTGGCATACTTCGGTCGCTACGTCATCATCGGCACATCAAGATTTCGTGGGGCGCATTAGTAGGCCGCGTCGAAAATATCGAGCCGAGAGCCAATATCTAGGCGGCATTGACCGTCTGCATTTTGTAGAGCGCGTCAAACGACTTCTACTTTCTCTCGCATTTAAACCGAGGAATTTTCGTATTAATCGTTCGGCGAAAACTAAATTTCGCGATTACCGGCACATTATCGTTATCGGAGTATCGAGATAACGATAAGCTCCCGGTTATTTATATATTTCGACATTTTCGTTTCACTGATTTAACTACTCGAAACTTATTTTCCGGAAAAGTCGACAACACATTTCGCGGACTTTTGCGCGCGGCGATACCGCGGGTTATCGTTCGAGGTATCGAAGATCTCGATGTGACGTAAAGGGAGATGACAAAACGGGATCAAAAGTTCCCAGGGTCGCGAGGGTCAGCGTTCTCGCTGCGCTGCGTTATCGAAAAGATTACGAAAATGATGAAAAATCTGTCTAGGCAAATGTTTTTTCCGAAAGGCCTCGATGTTTAATTGTATTTCGATAAAAATGTCGAAGTAATTAGCGGGAAATTTGAAAATGACTTTGATAAATTTAATTATAAATCGGTTTTTAATGATCGCGATTGGGAGATTAGAAATTGAAGACGCAGTTGTTCAGAATTTAGCCGCCAAATTTGTCCACGTAGGCTCGAATCGATAATTTTCGATCGGATAAATGGCGCGAAATACGAAAACGGAGTTTCTCCTTCGCGCTGGCGAAATTTCTGCGGGGTCAGCGCATCCGCTTACGTCACGTCGCCCAACAACGGCCTGATGACCCTGCCGAACTCCACGCTACGATTAACATAACGATTCACCGAAGAATCGAAATCGACCCCGATTTGCATTAAATTTTTCTCCGGTCCCATGAATTTATTCAAAGCCGCGAATTTGCAATTACAAATATTTCACATGCGGGCATTTTTGATGGGAAACTTACCGCTATGGAGGAGCTGCTCGTCCCTGCGTAACCGAAGCACGTGTCTCGGGACAAAAAAATTTACGATCTCGCGAGTTTCGCAATTACTAGGACGGTGCGGATTTATTTATTACTTCAGAGTATCAGTTTTCCAGAGAAATTGATTATTTCGACATTAAATGGTGCTCGGAGCAATTTTCGATCGGTTAACGCACACTTTGAATCGCTGAAATGAATAGGAATGAACGCGTTGGCGCGTGGAACTTACAATTCATTTTTGTGGTCGAAGATTTTCAACGTGCACCCTGAATGGTGCTGCTGCCTCGCGGATTTTTGGAGAAGCTTTTTTGGTATTTGCAAGATTAACCATTTAGAGAGTTTTTTTAATAAATGTGTTGCTCAATTCGCTCGGTTCTCGTTTTTTAGATTATCATGCACGCTTTTGAGTGCTTTAATTTCGTTCCGATCGTTCAATTTGCGAAAAATTAAATCTGACTTATGCGTGGATGGTTCGGGTCAGCTTCAAGGTTAATTTCATAGATGGCGTTACAGGCTCGTTTCGTGTGTTTCGAAACTTGCCCAACTTCTTCTGTTTTCGCCATTTATGGTTACAACGACAACGTGGTTAGAATAATTCGAACCCAATTTTTTCGACTCATTTTTAATGTCAAAGAATTTGCTTCGGTAACATGACGACGGGATTCGTGCATTCCGTTCCAGTTCCAAAATTCTATAAAGTCACCGCCAACATCGCGAAATCCGTGCAGGAAGAAGGTGCCAGTCTCAAAAGTCTCCTGTACAACAAATCGAAACGAGTACGGCATTTTTCAATAATAATTTCCCACATTTGTACACAACCAATAATCGCTTATAAAAACTCCCGAAGCAATTAAAACCCCGAGCACTAATGCCACGTTTCCAACAAAATCCCGTAATCGAAAATTTTCGAAGAAAACAATTACGAAATTCCATTAAATAAATGCGATTTAAATCGAAAAATATCCGTGGCCTCGGTTCCTATCCAAAAGTCTATTTATAAATCTGTTGTCGTCTCCGAAGTTGTAAATAGAAAAAAGATCGTGCGTCCCCTCGAAAGAAAAAATGTAAAATGAAAAATGTATCGCTGCTTCGAGAACTCAATGCGACTGCGAATCTAACGTCCCTTTTTTTCACTGCAGAATGTCAAAGGGACGCTTGCTTTGGCAACGTCGACCTTAAAGCACGGGGCGCATTTGGACGCGATAATTCAAAAATCAAAGATCCTGTTGAAGGAGCCACGTCTAGATCCGTGGCTGGCCCGAGTTCTCATAGCAGAATTACTATGGGGCAAGAAAGCCTTACACTCGGAATGCAAGCCCGTAAAAACGGTGCTCAAGTACCGAAAAAAATTGCTCGCTTCTATCGAGGGCGACGACACGACTCTCTTCGAAAAAGGTAAATTCGATTTCTCTAACTCTCTTCTTTTTCCAGGCAGAAGCTTGAACGTAAATCCGTGCCTTTGTACCGATGGTCCTGATCATTCGAAACAATAGAATACAGTCGAGAAGGCATTCAAAGTTCCGGAAGTTGCTCACCGACGTGGTTCCCAAAAGCCAGAAGTTCGAATCCCAGACAAAGACGCACAACCGAGTCATGACGTTGACCGCTGTTCTGTCCAAGCTGTTCTTGTACAGCGCCGCGATGTTCACCTTGCCGTTCGTCGCATTTTTCTACGCTCAGCATCTTATGAACGATACATTTCACGCCGAATCTTTCACCGTGAACTGCGTGTCGGTGTTTGCAGCGGTGACGACGATAAATGTTATAATCGCTTGTTACGCGTATCAAGCGTACCACGAGGTGGACGAAACGACCGTCGAATCCGAGGAAAACGATTTACAGGAATTTTCGGATAAGGCGAAAAACGAGTAGAATCTCGGCCCAAGCTTCGACGTATTTTTCTGTCTAAAATGCACAAACGTTCAAGGATTCTGTCCGGTCTCTCGCGTTGTTTTTCCTGGTTCACTGAAGTTGCGGATGTTGCTTTCTTTGTAGTTGAGAAGCCGAGATATGTACGGGTCAACACGCTCAAGACCACTGTGGACAGCGTTATTTCGCTTTTTCAAGAATACGGCTGGACATTTGAAACCGCTCCCAAGAGCTACTCGAAGTTCATCGACGCCGTGAAGAAACTCGGCGAGAAAAGTTTCCTGCGGGACATCAACGTGCCCGAGCTTCTCGTGTTTCCTCCGGGGTCTCAGTTTTCTGCGTACGACGAGTACAAAAACGGAGAACTGATTTTACAGGACAAGGTAAATTCATGCGGTTTTTAATTTCTATTTTTTGCATCGAAATTACATCTTTCGCTAATGTTTCAGGCCAGTTGTTTGCCAGCGTTTCTTCTGGACGCGCAACCGGGTTCCGTGGTTCTGGACATGTGCGCAGCCCCTGGAATGAAGACGACGCATTTAGCAGCTATCATGCAAAATAAGGGGTGGGAAACAGCAAACAATCTCCCGATTCGTCAGCTCTTCTAACGCGCTTTTTATCTTGCAGGAAAATCTACGCGTCGGATTTTGACAATAACAGATACAGGACTCTGTGCAAAATCGTGGATAATGCGAAAGCGACTTGTGTCCAGGCCATGAACATCGACGCGGCGAAGTTGAACAAAGAGCAATGTCCAAATTTGAAGTACATTCTTGTCGATCCCAGCTGCTCCGGATCGGGTACAGTTCCCCAATGCGAATTAAACGTTATTTCTAATTGAAATGTTAATTCGATGTTCTAATATTTTAGGCATGGTGGATAGACTCGACGCGGAGAGAGATTTGCCCCCATATCGAATCAAGAGTCTGCAATCATTCCAAGTACTTTTACTGCGACACGCGCTTCTCGGATTTCCCTCTGTAAAACGCGTCGTCTACAGCACGTGTTCTCTGAAACCGGAAGAGAACGAGCAAGTAGTCGCTGAGATTCTGACCAACATAGGAGACTCGTATAAACTTTTGTCTGCCAAAGACTTGCTCAAGGGTCTGTGGATAAACACGGGCTCGGAAGAATATGATTTCGGAGACAAATGTCTTTACGCTAAACCAGATGATGACATGACCAACGGCTTTTTCGTGGCTGTGTTCGAGAGAAACCAAGACGTTCCTTTGCCGGAGTACACGTTTGTAGGGAAAAATTTGAAAAGGAATCAAAATGCCAACCAGATTGGCGACCGTAAATTCGTGATCGATAACTCGTCGAAGAGATTGGCAAGAACAATTGTCGATAAAAAAGAAACTGAGTTTGATAAAAAGGGATTTAAACGGAAGCCGAAGAAGGAATTGGAGGAAAACGGAACTGAAGAAGAGAACGTTGTAAAATCGTCCAAAAAAAAGGGCAAAAGATTGGAATGTAAGAAAGAGCTGGAGAACGGCAACGCGGAGGCAAAAGATGCGACGACATCTTTGGACTCTTCACCTCCCATTAATCTTGAGCCGAAGACATTGGAAGAAACGGAAGCAGAAAACGCTGTAAATTCGCCCAAGAAAAAGCGCAAAAGATCGAAACATAAGCAAAATCTGGAGAATGACAACGCGGAGGCAAAGAATGCGACATCTTTGGATTCCTCACTTTCCATTAAACTTGAAAGCAAAGAGATCGATACAGTTTCTAGAAAGTCGAAGAAAAAGAAGAAGAAACTGAACGACAATTAATTCCACGCTGCATTTTGGAGGATAAAAAACTCCATCTTTTGTACAAATATTATACAATAAACAAAGTACGTCGAAAGCAATAATGAATTTCTGTTAGCTTTCAGCGGCCTTTGAGGATGTCATAAACGCATCCTCCGGTGCGATAAATTAGCGTTACTTTTAGCTCGATAGCATCGCGAAACCACTCGCGTTTATCGCCGAACGCGCTCTACTCCGGCTTCAGCGATAACGGAAAATTACGGTTGTCGTCGATAGTCACTTCCGGCGCTGCCCAGCCACGGCTTAGCAAAAAGGATAAGCGAGGAGAAAACATCGTCATGCGTCTTCATCGATCGCCGAAGGAAACCTACGAGCGAGCACGCCAGGCTAGAAAAGTTTCGTGTTAATCTAGCCCATCGAAAGAAATAATGACGCGTTTTCGCGTGCTCGCCGCAGCGATTCGATTCACTCCTGAAAGCATTGTCCGAGATTGAAATATTTAAAAGCGTTATTTAGTACTTCGATGTTTAATGTATTCTCCGAGACTCGATTGTAAATTTATAAAAAACCATCTCGCGTTTGTATCAGATTGAGCTTGCTTTTTTGTTAGAGTTGCGCAGATGTACTTGAAGAAAAGAAACGAAAAGCGCTGAGATTGTAACTCGAATGTTAGTCCTTGCGATTAATCATAGCCGACATCGCATATGTTAGTCGGGAGCCACGCATAAAGGGCTCGGTCAGTAGTTGGCACGCGAGCCCGCTATCGACGTCTTTCAAGTTCGCTCTGTATGAAAATTTATGAAGATAATGAAAAGCCGCGAAATGCACTTCCCGGATTTTGCTTAATCATCTCAGCGCTTTCGCGCACGAATTCGAGGGATCGAATCGATAAATTGAGTCGCGGAAAAATTGCGCCGGGGCGCGTCGCGTGACTGCATCCCTTGGCAGTATTTTGCACTTATTTTTTATTCCGTGCGCCACAAGTCACTCGAATTCGCTTCGGTATCTCGCACGTCTCATTTCATCTTGCGCTGAAAAATGCATGTAAAGAAATTGCGGTTTTTATATGGAACCGAGGGAATCGTAGAGGTGTTTTTTTGTCGTGCGAAAATATAATAACGGCCTTGGATGACTATCGCGAAAGAAAAGTACAAAGGTCGGTAAATTTGAATGAAAAAATGCCGCTTGCACGTGAATTTTAAAATTTTGCTAAACTCGGGAATCGTTAAATTGCGCAATTGGTTTATGAGGTAGTAAAAGTTGAAATAACTTGGGAGAAAGAAGCTAATTGTTGCAACCTTGAATTGATTAGCGTCCAGCTTTTTAACTGCGGCGTATGAATGTCCGACGTGGATAAATCCGTCAGATGAATCCGATTATTTGCTTCGCATTTTTATGGGCTAAAAGGACGGTAATCAGGAGTTATTCTTATCGGGGTTGCTGGATAAAAATAGGGTTTCCAGGACTTTTTTTTCGAATGTTGTAAATCGATGGTTTTTTCATTCATAAAACGTCACGAAAAATACTGAAAACAATTTTAAAACGGAAAATTGCGAAAAACTAGAGATTGTTATTGAAAAATGCAAATTATTGCAGAGGAATAGAATTTGTTTCGAAAAGAATGAAATTGCATTTGGTTGAAAGCAGCTTTTTTATTAATTAGTTTTGGAAAATTACATCACCCGAGTAGAAAAACCTGGAAAAGTTATGAAAAACATCGAGAAACTTGAAAAACTGTAAAATTACTACAAATTATTACGAAAAAGCATAAAAATCGCAGATGAATACAACTTATTTCGAAAACTCGAAATGCAATTCAACTGAAAATACAACGCGGGAAATATCACATTCCAGGTTGAAAAACCCGGAAAAATGACATTTTTTCTCAACGAAATGTTTCGTCCAAAAAACAAACTGAAAATCTCTTTCAACTATTTACACTCGTCTACCTCAAATGTCACCACCGCAAATCGCACCTACTCGCAAATGTAGCGGAGAAGCATCCGCAAATGTAGCGAGCTCCTCCGTAAATCTAGACTTTGACGCGATCCTCATCTCCACCACTTTCCATGTTCAAGTGCATGTTAAACTATGATTTCATTACGAAGTTATTTCAACTGATCCGAACCGTCAAAAATACATCGATACATAACCTAA
>JABFQM010001047.1:0-25093 GCA_022816865.1 Zelostemma sp. ZL-2020
AGTGACACCGGTGTCTCCCTAGTGCAGTGCATAATATTCCCCGGGAAAACGGCGCAAATCACTGGCACGTCAAGAATGTCGTCGAGGTCTGTATATTCTGCAACTGCGGAATCCCCAGGGATCCACGAGAGCATTTTTACGTTTTGCATTCGCGAACCAGCGTCGACACATGCGATAATAGTTGGATGCAAATTCACTCTTTTTGTCCCTTCATTTGAGTAGCATTTAATATCGTTGCAGTAAATTAAAATGATGGGCGTTATCTCGAGCGCTGGATACTGAGAGCCCATCAATTAATGAATTGAGCCTCCACTTCATTTGCTCGTAAATAAATAATCGTCGATTGACTATGCTGCTCGCGCAAGAGACAGCCGCGAGAGGGTGGTACGAAAGCAACGCCAAGTGGAATCGTGCAGGGGTGGAACGTCACTCGATGTTGGAGCTCATAAACGGACTCGACTCAGACAGTCTAGACTACCAAAGGATTGCTTTCAAATATTGAGAAAGTTCGAACGAAATACTACTGATCGTAAAACGTTCTTCAAGTTCAAGGAGCGTGCTTTCGCTTTCCACATTTTTTAACAAAGTTTCCCACGATACCCTTCCAAAATGGTTTCGTTTGGTTTATGTAAGGGTTATTTACGGTTTCATATCGTTGTATGCAGGAAAAATGAATACTATGTACGACAAATTATGACCGAGTTTGCGTAATATTCATAGGTTTTCACTTGAAATTTGCAAAATTGATCTTAAAAGTGTCACAACTTTTCCTCATTTGATTACAATAAAGAGCAAAGTGTAAAGATTTGTAAAAAAGAACAGTGAATTTCTCCACACATTTTTGCCAGACTGGACAAAAAGTGAGACGTCGATAATCGTGAAATTGTAAAGAGTCGAAGAAATGGCGAACCGATGACAAGCCCGGAAATATTTGGCAGCTGATACAAGAGGAAAAAGGGGAATAGCGCGAGGGCGGTACCTCCGGCCGGTAATTAAAAAATGTCCCCCCTACCGTTGGATGCGCGTGAACTGTCCAACAGGAATGCATTTCGAGCAGCTAATGAAAAACCTCATCGTTCTGCTTGACATTAACGAGAAAGACTGTCGTCGCGGCGACCGACAGCGCTATTGAAATTCGTAAAGAAATTCCAGAACAACGGCCAGTCGACATTTTTTCGTTAATGGAACATTCTCGGCGGAAATTGGATAAAAAGTTTGTTTAAATAAATTTTACGCTGATCAAATAATGCCTGTGTCAAAAGACATCATTTCAAATGAAATTACTCATACGAAATATAAAAATCATCACGTTCTACGATATTCAAAGTCTTTCAATGCTTCTCCGAATTTGTTTCGAGCTGAAATGTTTCCCCCAAATTAGCGAAAATTTCTCGTCCAACTAAGCACGTGGTGTAGGCAAACGTCAGGTGAGCGTGAATGATGCGAAGGCGGCGCATCATTAGCAATTCCGATCTCGTCGAGCGGAAATTATGTCCAGTGCGACGAGAGTCGCTCTCAATATCCTATCCCCGGTCTCTTCTCCGCTTCCGAACATGGCGATGGCGAGCCTATGTACGAACAGGGCGCACTGCCGAGCTGCCGAGAGAGATTCCTTCGCTTCCGGTTTCCGGCATGGGAACGGAGCGGCGTCGTCGTGATTGGTTCAAGGATCCCAGACTATTCCAATTTGTTTAGATATATGGATGACTAAGAAACGTTTTTTTAATCACCTTCGACGTAATTTTCGTGTAACGAAAGTGAAATGACTTTTAATCGCGCAATCAGATAAGCTGTGAATTAACGTTATTGGTGTTCCCGTCCCACGAGTTTTCAAATGATAACGCGATGTCATGAGAGAATTGGGGTTAGCTTTAATATTTGTGCGGGCAAAATCCCATACAGAGTTATCAGTGTTATCGCTTATCGCTCGAGTCTCTAGAACCGTTGACTGGCGAGATTTACAATGAGCTTCCGGTACCTTCCTGAGGGATATTTACTCATGCCAAACATATTCTTCATCTTTGCTGTATGGAGAAGTTGAACGTCACGTGTACTCGTGTTTTTCACATTAATCTTTACCAAACAACTGTATCCCGGTAAACAGGAACGAAGCGTTCATAAAATTTTTATTACACGATCGATTAAAAACCACATCATCGGTATTTTCTAAGCTGTAGCGTTTCCATAACGGAAAAATAAATCACTTTTACCGTGCTACGTACACGAAATTCCAACCCGGGGTTGTTATGTTTATAACTCGTAAAATACAAAAATCTTTTCGCAGATCGACAGATCAAGTGTGGCGGCAACGGCAGCAACGGGCTTCCGAATCGAAGACGCGTGTCACGTGTCGAGCAGCGCGATGTCTCAAGCTTTTACGAGTCATAAAGCCACTCATGCTTCTCACAAGCCCGGTCTTTTTTCGCTCTGGCCCGTTTTCCGCATACCAGACTAACTGATAATAATACTAGTTTTATCGCACAGTAACTCCTTAAATGCAGTGATAAAATACCTCTTTATGTCATTCGAAATGAAACAGTTGGGTCATGGTGACCCACACGTAGGAAAAAAATTAATGACAGAGATGATTTATGAAGAAACCTCGAGCTGATAAAGTTGCCAAATTAATGAAGTATCGTATTATAAAACAATATACTTCAATTGTTCAATCAGAATGCCGGATTTTCGCATTATTTCTGTGTAAAGATAATTCAAAAATGTGTTCTTTTTTTGTATCTCAGAGTCTACTTTCAAAACGTTTTTATATGCATTTTTGGTTCACTCAAAGAGTTGGTTTTCCGAGGTTCAAAAGTTTCAGTTCGATAATTGTTTAATAATAAAAAACAAATTAACCGCATACAGAACAAGAGTTTGGTACTTGCCGCTACATCTTTCGGCACATCATTGAACCCGGTGGATTCAAACGTGTTCTCAGTTATCCTCTTGCTCACGTACGCAATATAAATGCGATGACTTCGTTAATACGCGATGAATATTAATTGTTTGCCGACGACGACAACGCGCGTGCTTACAGCGCAGCGTATGTTGCAATTTGTAATTCAGCGCCGCGTGTAAAAGTCGTCAGCCGGTGTTTAAGTGACGATCACGATTCACACGAGGGATAATAGCGCTTCTTATTAAATCGTTAATCAAAAATTTACATACCATTCAGATTAAAGAAATTCCATCCGATGATTATTTTTGGGTCTGTTTTTTTTAATTAATCGATTTTTAAAAAAGATCTCGCGAGTTAAATTTTTTGAAACTTTGTCATATCTCTCGGGTGTGAAGAAAAAACCTGTTTATTTTGAGATTTTATGGATTTTAAATGGAGGTGCGCTACAAAATTTGTGTTCTTGAGCGACACTCGAAAATATCGTTTACTTTCGCAGTAGAGCCAAAAAATAGAGCCTCGGTAACGTCTCGAGCTTGAGTTTGGAGGCTCGCCTGTATTTTAATTACACTGCAGGCTGGCGAAAACCTCGCCCGCTCGTCTTGTTCTCGTAGCCAGCAGTTTTGCCCCGTGCAACCACGAAAAAGCAAAGAAATAAGATTGCAGCTGGAAAAAAGAACGGCCCGAAACGAGAAAGAAAGAAGAAAACGAAGAAGTCGAAGGAAAAAACGTGGCCGGCCCACCGCTTCAGCCCCCTGGCTGCGTTCGTTCGCCATGGATCCTCTTTTCTTTCTCAACTCCTCATTCGCTCTCTACCATATTCTTTCCATTCGTTTCTTTTCATACGAAAGGCGTAAAATCCAAGATGAGCAGTCGATCGGTTGTAAGCGTCCACATGATTTTTCGATTTCTTGCAAAAAAGAAACTGAATCAATAATCATAAATTTGTCAACCACGCTTTTTTAAAGAAATGTTTATCCATATTTTGGATTCGTATATCTACTTTTTGAAGGGTAAAAATTCATTCAAGAAATTGACGCATAGAGAATGTTTGATCATTTCAGGACGAGGAACAATGCATGGAAAGTAGACAAATGAAGCAGAAAGACAGGAAAGTTGCGCCGAGCATATGGTGATCGGGTGGAAATGAAACAAAGATTGGATGACTGAACCTTAGACGCCTCCTGTCCATCAAACCGTAACCCTAATTCGTATTTCTGTTTTCTATCGCCACCACGCCGCATCAATTATTTTGCCCCCTCTTTATATCACCTCCCATCTTGTTTTCTTCTGAATAATTATCGTTAATACGTTGTATTAACGGCCCACGCTATTCATTATATTGTAAAACTAATAAATACCCTTGTAATATTTTTAATTTTTCTCATTACCCTCATCAAACGAGATCAGTCTGCTTTTAATAATAAGCTTCATAATTGGCCATTTACCATCATTTCACGTTTGAAATTATTTTTCCAAGATTATTTCGTTCTCAATGAAAAGAAGGGAACATGGTCGAAGAAAGAAAAAATCTCAGAAAGCCCAAAAACATTTATTTCGTTATAAATTTACGGCTCCGCGAGGTATAATCAGCTACTGCAACTTTCGAAGATTCCATGTTCCGATGATTGTTGGTTTTTAAATCACAAATAAAAAAACCTTCGACCGCGGACAACATAGATGTCATAACTATTGTTTCTCGCGTAGCGCAATCAATCTCTACGGACGTCAAAAGATACGATGGCCAGCGAACATGTCCGTCAAAGCCTAACAGTTGCCGGAAAAAATTTCATGCCACTTCGTTTTTATTATCGTTATTAAGCTTCTAGCTCGGGGAAGACGGCAATTTCGAAACTGGCTGCAGCTGCGGCGCGTTGCAAGCTGCTCGTGCCAGGTCCCCTCTTCCTTTTTCTCTCTCTTTCTCCGTACTCTCGCAGTCATAATAAATAGGTGTGGAAATGATTCGTGGCTTTGGCTGGTAGCGAAATAACAGGAAATTGGTACTCTCCAGAACGATCCTTTAAATCATGGAGTCCGGTGCGAAGCTGCATCTACACCGCTGGATAGAATGCGTTTTTAATTTCTCCTCGCGACGGACTTCATGATTTGTAATGTACTCACGACGCTTATTTCCAATTCGGTTTTATTGCTTAATAGTAGAAAATTAATCGACACCAGGCCCTTAGAAAAAGCAGCGGTGCTGAAATAAAAAAAATCCCATTTCGGCTGGGCCTTAATTTTCACACATGCGAAATTTACGATATTCTCAATGATATTCTCAGCGCTATTAATTGGAGTAATAAATTAACATATGCAAATATTGTTACGTCCTATCAACTATAAATATCGCATGTAAACTCATAAATATCCGAGGCATGCTAATTTTCACTGTTTATCTATCATGCACTCGTGATTCTCTTATTGCGCACACGAGAGCATCCTCGTGAGCATCTTCCTCTCAAAATTGGAGTCTTGATTTCAAAGCAATTTAATATGTAAATATTCAGGCCTCTTACGGCCCTTACATCTCGTCCCGTGCTTCTTCGCGTGGCTGATGTGCTCCAGGCTTCTTGTGTAAGTGCGCGTTATTATCGAGGATCAAGCTTATTTTCATCGAGGACAGGGCCTCGGCTCTGGGACATAATACCTGAGATATGACTATCTAACGAAGTATTTAGCATTGACAATAATATTAAATTACCGACGGTCCTCCACGAAACGAATTATTAACAATCCTTAACATTCGTAAGTCTGGTTCATGAGGAACGCAGCGATGTAATGATAAATTTAAGAAATCACGGAACTAATTGAGTCATTCGAAGTTATGCACGGCTGTTGAAATATTGGACGGCAAAAGTAATTTATCCTGTTTATTTATATCGGAGAAAACCTCAAAGTAAAACGCATTCCGGGCAAGATTAAACAATTGCAACAAATCACGCATCGCTGCGAATGTTTTTACCTTTTTACGAATTGCGCGCTTTTAAAATGAAAATGTAAACTTCAAGTAGAAGTGAGAATTAATAATGATAAGTGGGAAATCCATGGCAAGGAAAAAAAATGCAAAAACTTTTGTCGCCGCAGCGATCGCTCGTAACGCACGATATGAATGAAAAGGAAATGTCCCGACTCGAACATTCCTCGAGATGAATATTAGAGATAAAATGCGCCGGATTTAAGCGCAATAATTTATATGATATAATTCCGCGTTGAAAAATTGCCGACTCTAATTGCGGCACGAATAGACGCGCATTTAAATGCGACCATTGGATACAGTGTGTCATTATTTCTCGTATTCTTCTTTGCCGAGCGCGGCTTCATATTTCTTGCAATTGTTCAAAGGAGCGTAGCAGCATTTTCTCTGGACGTACATGGCGATTGGTGCTCGCGATACCTGCGTAAGTATCGCTCGATATATCGCCGATACATCGGGACGCTCGATATGCTCCGCAAATCCCAATAACGAACGCTGGGATCTCGTTTCGCACTATATAGCACGATATTATCTTCAGATTCCCGTTGAACGCGATAAACAACCTAACAACGTCACGGGTTCCGGGGCCTCTTTCCTTCAGCGCGGAGTGTATCTTTCGCGCCGGCAGCCCCGTGTCTCGTAAAGATCCCTGTTTATGGTTGGCCCTCTCATTTCCAGGGCGGCTTTTATAATTTCCTTTTCGAAAAATTCGACAGCTCGATACGCCGAGACCGGTAGGACTCATTATTGCACCGAAAAATGTGCATAAAGATACATACAATTTGCCAGCCGAATAGCCCAGTAATATTATAAATTTGCAGCTCGAGATGAAATACAAAAATCACGTTATTGCATTTTTTTTGCAAACTACTTTTCTCCCCGTTTTATCAACATTTCGAAGATGAAACTGATTTCGACTTTGCCAAATTAAAAACGATAGGTTTTTTATTGTATCATTACCAAACGAATTGAAAACATGACAAAAGATTTGATAGCCGAAAGGAAAAAAATATCAACGTCGCGCTTGCATATCGTTTCGATAAATGACCCGAGGGGAAGATTTTTAATTGGCTCCGAGAGGGAAAGGGATAAGAGACCAGAATTTCTGAGCCGTCGGCTAAGAAAACGAACGTACGATTCGACGGTTCAGTAGGTTTGGGCTTCGATATTTCATATTTACGACGACGTCGAGCACATAACGTCCCTCATAGAGAATATTCGGCCCTAATAACCTCGCGGTGCTTCTCTCGTCTCCTTCGTCCCTCTCGCGCTAATAGGGCCCGATTCTTCTTATATTTTTCTTCCTCTTTTTCCCGCCGCTCTTTCTCCACTCGAATCGTGGGATTATATTCGTGGATTAACATATTGACGCGGTCTGCACTGCTCGGAGATGGCGCGCCGTTCGAGAAATAACAGTCGAGTTACTAAATCATTCCGTGAACTCGCTATAACCATTTGGCGCTGGGATTAATACTCGCGAAGGTCAACCTCTGAATACCTGATCTGTCATACCACACCAGCTTGGAATATTGCTTTTTTGTTCACGAGGTTTCACAATTGCACGAAGAAATTTCAAGGATTTTTTCGAGCTATATCGAGTAGTGTACTCGAAAAAAACTGGTGAATCCTTTATAATCTCAATTTATCATCGCGAACTTTAAAAAACCTGTCGAGGAATTTAAGTAACACGAAAACGATGATGACTTAATGATACATTGAAAAGCAAATTTGATGGTTCTTCAGTGACAAAAGTATCTTTATATTATCTTTCGTTTGATGTTATACGTGAGATATTGACTGATCCAACATAATGCAATGATGCTTAAGAAGCAGAAAAGGCGTTCCGAGCTGATGATAAATGATGGAGGCAAGGACCTAGACCCAAAGACCCACAGACCTAGAATTACTCATAAGACACGAATAAAGAGAACCTCGTCTCGCTTGTGGCGCATATTAATAGACAATCGTAATCGTTGCATCACAGCGGGATTCTTTTACGGTTAAAATATACAATGGTATTCTATTCGTCTCTATTTCACCGAATCTGATGAAATAAAGCTTCTTGGTTATTTCGGTACAACCAAAAATAACTCATTAATCATGAAACAATTTAGTCACTCGATCGGAAAAAAGATGTTATCAAATAAACAGGAAATTAGTCAAGATGAATAAAGTTCCTGTCAAAGTAACGAAACTGTTGAATCCATGATTCGTTACCTTTTTTCGTCGACATAAATTTAACTTTGGGTACTCGATATTTTATTTCAAAAATAATACCATTTGATTTAATTTTAACTGCTACATTTGTAATTAAGAAACTTCGAACTGTTTATTTCAACGTCAAGTTATTGCAAATGAAAAAAACGTTGAAGATTCTGCGCGTTCGAGAAGATCTCTTAATTCGCATTAATCAAAACGGTTCTTCTCCGGTCGATTTTCTTGCTGCCTCATCTAGAGGTTAAGCAAGTCTCTGGTCAAGAACTTCCGGCGTACAGTAGTGCTTACTACGACGTAGACGACGGTGAGTGCCGTTTGATTACATGGCTACTATCAGTCGCTGCGAACCGGAGGAAGGCGGCGTTTAAGCCGCCTCTTGGGTCCGCCCCTGGTTCCCCATTTTCTCCTTCTCTCTTACCGATGAGTGCCCCCTGTTCTGCAAACGCAACCACCGTCTGTAGGATTGACGACGTTGCTCTTGACCAATGCTACCACCGCAACTGACATGCTACCACTACATTACCAAAAACCACAAAATCACATCATTCCAGAAAGCTTGAACATCGTTTACTTTTTCTGGGAAAACATTGAAGAGTTTAAAAAAATTCTAAGCTTCATGGTTTTTGTTGCTTTGCATCGAAACTTTCACAATCTTTAGGCACTCTTGATCAAGTTACGGATGCGAGTCATGGAAGAAAAATAGACGATATCGACAATCGAGAGACCTATTCTTTTTCGAGACGTGGTTGGTGCTTTCGGTGCGAACGGACGAGCGTTAGGGATTTTACGAGCAGAATTTACATAGAATGGCGCGAGCTGCATAGACGGCATTTAGGGAAAACACGAGATAGAAGGGAACGCTTGTAACTTGGCATGGCGAGCTCGTAATGCGAGGCAGACGCGAAGTAGACGTTGAAAACATCCATCACGTGGCCGGGCCTTATCTTTTGCAGTAGATCTTCAGCTTCATAATTACACTCTCACTCGCTAAGGGCTACA
This sequence comes from Zelostemma sp. ZL-2020, assembly GCA_022816865.1. Lineage (NCBI taxonomy): Eukaryota > Metazoa > Arthropoda > Insecta > Hymenoptera > Platygastridae > Zelostemma > Zelostemma sp. ZL-2020. The sequence continues at coordinate 9,084 of JABFQM010001047.1, forward strand.
CCCTCGCCTCCTCTCTTATCTTTCTTTTTCATTACACGAAACTTCAAACCTTTCTTTCTGTCTATTCTTAGCAGTCGTGTATCTTTAAGAAAAAATATCTTTTTCGGCACCTTTTGTTGCTGCCAACATTTTTTATACGTTTCGAATATGAACAACATTTTGTTTTGAAATTTGCCAACGTTTGGCAAAATTTTTTTTCCAACGAAAATACTTCAAACCTTAAAAAACAGTTTATGAGGAACTCACAGGTTGACATGAGCTGCATGATGTTTGATTAAAAATGAAGAGAATCGCTAAATTTCTGGATAGAAATTAAATTCATAAACTGATTCCAAAATTGTACGAGAAAAACGCGCCCGCGTTATGTTTCCCGCATCGTAATCGAGAGGTAGATTTTTTGTAGAATTAGTTTATGAATGTTGCATTCTTTAGTTATAAATATTGACGGCATTTCCTCATTTTTACTTGAGAATTAAAATACCTTTATATCGCCGAAAATGATTCAAAATTGCTTAATAAGTTTTCGGAGTAAAGGGGGTGTTTTCTTTGTACGACTAATGCAATTTTTGTTTTCGAGGGATATTTATGGCTTCCAAAGGATTACCATTAACAACGAACAAGGGAATAAAGTCCACGGATTACAGCAGTTGAAACTCGAAGATGGGGAAATAATTACAGTAAACTGGCTACCAGAAACATCAATACGATAACAGAAAAAAGGCGTTACAAACGATCGAATTGATGGGATTGAACGCGTTTGCGCATGTTCAGAATGTTTTTAATGCAGAGCCATTATTCGGCATCCGATTATTGGTACTTTAAGAACGCAGGATCTCGCTTTTAAAGAAATTTCAGTTTTGCCAAAAAATAAATACGATCTATTAAAACGGAATCTCGATTCGAATCAAATTATTTTTATCGAAAAGAATGTATCTGAGCATAAACATACCTCTGGCTGCATTCTTCGAATTATTTTCTCCTTTCTTCTTTTCTTTTTGAAGATTTGATGATGATGAAGTCGATCGTCTTCTTGATGTAGACTGTCCATAAAACCTTGCTCGTAAAGTCGAATTTAATCTGTCTGCTATATGGACAAGACAAAAAAATACACGAAGCATAAGAAAAGTTCAATGCTCTATTAAAATATCGTGATCATTAATACGATTCCCAATAAAAACTTTCAAGAAATCCACTTTATTCTTTAATTAAAATGTTTTGTGGTAAAGGGTCACATCGTGAAATGACTTTCATTCAGCCTTACATGGCTCATGGCACTACGGTATCGTTCAGGCTTAGCAAATCAGTGAGGAATTATGAGCAACGCGTAAACACCGCTCGAACGTTACGAACTTTGCAACTAAGTAGGACGAATAAATTGCGGTAGTTGCTTGCATGAAAATAGTAATTACCAGGTTCTGAGTCACTAGCCTCGTTTCAAAATATCAATAACCACAGTTGAATGTTCAGTTCTGACATCGAACAGAGTTGTTGACTGGAGTGCATTTTTGTAGAAATAAGTAACTGGAATCTAATCTGGGCTTGACGAAGGCGTTGGGGTTGAAATTTCGTAGGATCTCCTTATACGGTATCCTGAAACTATCCGGACATATTTGAAGCGAGCTTGGGCTTCTGTTCGTCTCGACGGCGTTCCGCAACTATTCAGATGAAAGAGCGGGTACACCGGAAGGTTGAAAAGACAGGGGGTTGGCAGAAGGAAGACGGTGGTTAATTTCCAAGAGGACCTAGGCAGGCGTTGGAAAACGGGAGAACCTGGAATGTAATCACAGGATTCCCGTGCGATCCTACGAGATACTACGCGGGACCATCTTGAATTCTTCGCCGAAAGGCGTTTTATACTTGTACTATATCTATGTACATGCAGTAGTTTTCATTTCTGAATACCTTCTTTATTACTTCAACCCTTGTTGCTTTGAATTGTAGTCACGATTTCTTTATTTACGCAATTTTTTGAAGCCAAAGTGAAAATACAAGAGATAGTATCATTAAAATAATGCACTGTCAGTCAATAAATATCCAGCACTACGGAGTAAAAAAGTATCCTCATAAAGAAACGCGCATATGCATAGAAATTGCAGAGCCTTCCATGTTACACTGTGTTTCTGTCTCTCTCCTTAGCTATAACTTCTTTGAGAAGCACAGCCCAAACAACCTGCTGGTGGCCGGGCGTTAAAACATTGTAACCGGTGTCGTTTACATATTCAACAGAAGATTGAAAAACAAAATGAATTAGGCAGTGATTATAATTCGAAAGTACAAGTACACCGCAGTGATTTTTCAAATAAGCGGTATTAAAAATGTCGAGGAAATTAGCTCGCATTCCAGCGTGTAAACTACAATGTTTAGAAGTTTTTTTGTAAGGACTAATATGGAAGAGGAGAATAAAAGGAGGCGAGTCGGAGGGTGTACTTTTCGCGAAGGAGAAGCCGCTCTAAGGCCCCGACGCGTTAATTAGTTTCGCTCGAGTTAATGACTTTTTCCCTCCTAATCAGGTAATTCCGTATCTCTTTAAAATAATCGCACCGCCCTGCTGGCTAATGAAATTCTGAACTCGACTTACACCCGTGCGGCCCCTCCTGTTGTTTCACTCGAGCCGCCCCAAGAACGGCCTCCTTTTCACGACCGGAAAGTGTTCGATGTCTCGTGCTTCCTCCTTTTTCAAAGTCCTATTGTCTTTTTTATTTACTTTTTCCACGATCTCACTATAAATCTCATAGTTATCCCTTTTTCAATCTCGGTGTTTAATCACGTAGTCGTTAACGTCACAATTTATAAAAATATCAATAAAAGTCCTTCCCTATTTTTCGGAAATAAACAAATATCGATTAAAAAAATCACTCCACTTATTATCAAATTATGCAATTTTTCATTTCGTCCTTCAATTTTCGGCATAGAGAAGTTTCTCGTTAGATTGAACATCAAATTGAGCGATGGCTACAAAATTATTGGCCGGGACTCGAAGTGATTTTTTCTGTAAAAGTTCTCGCGGAAGGGTGGAAACAGTGTAACGGTGCATTGCTGTGTTTATAAATAGCTCTTATTTTTACGAAGCTCCACCCGAGAATTGCGTGACTGGTCCCGTGATCAATATGAACTTCTGCCTAGCAGTGAAAGTGTCAGTTTTATTCCATTTCCACATTTATAATACGAACCGACTTTGTTGTGTTTTATTAAACTCAGTACACGGCAGCGCAGACAAATCTTTTATCATCAATTAGATGTAAAATCTTCACTTACGATATTTCTGTTCCAGAGAAAGCCAAATAAACTAATTCTGTATCGAGACAAAAATTATGAATCGTCTGTTATTAACAACTTTTAAGAAGACGATGCAATGACACGAACCGCGTAAAGTGGAATTCATACCGGAACGAATTCCGAAATTCCAGACAAGGTCTTAGTTGTCATGAGGCACAGTAGCTTCGTACATGTACAGACAACAGACAAACAGGAACGCTTTTCGAATGAACGTTTGCCCAGAGCCCAGGAATGTACAGCCTTACAAAACCGCAGAGCTTGGCAAATTGTTTTAGGTTGTCCCGAACGTTGTCACTGGATTAAATTATGTGTAAGCTAACGAACCAAATGTTCCGAATCATTAAGAATTACGAGCTCGACTTGAGCCACTTTTTGGGAAATCCTTGATGAGAAGTCGGAGATTCAGCCGTATTTTCTCATTTCGGACTCTACAGTTGCGGAATAACATTTCGCTGTAATTAAATCGCCAGAAATGAGTATCATCTGCTGCGTCCGAATGCATATATTCTATGGTTTAGCACAACTATCGTTTGTTAGTTCAGCTTGCGTTTGCCTATTCAAGTGGAGTTAGATAAATATCTTACTTGTAAATTGAGTCTGAACACAGAATAGAGTAGCAAACTGAAAGACTCTAGTCGATCGTACGTAAATTCGCGCGCGGGAGAGAGAAAGGGGGACGAGGATGCATATAGGATAGAGAAAGACGGCGTCCTTTCTCCATAATATAGTAGCACTGCCGATCGCAATATCTTACTTTGAATAAATCAAACGCTGTCCTGGTTTCCGAGCGCGAGTCAGGTTTCGCTTAGCTGGAAGACAGTCCTTCAGCCAACCGATGCTAAGACTTGGTTTAAATGAACGATGATGTCTCGACAACAATGACTGCGACAATGCAGCATCGAGCATCAAGACACTGGAGACGTCACTACTACATTACACTGTCAACAGTTTCCTCGCAAGGTTTTGCATAGTTATACTCGGAAAAATTACTTATCAGCGTGGATATGCAGATTCGAAGCCGCGTCGAAACGTTTTTCAGAAAATCCATCGAAAATTTCAATTCGTACGGAATATTTTACACGATATTTCCTGTTCTCTTAAAATATCAGTTTAATGCTCGCTTTAATGATTGTAGCGGCATTAAGTTGAGCTGCATGAAAGTTTAACGTATGCAGTTATCGAATAGTATCATTTGAAATCGGCAATTTTTGTTAACTAGGGAACATTGAATTCGTTCCAAGTAGTTTTAATTCTCATTACCTGCGCGGCAATTGGAAACATGATACTGGAGCAATTTAATGTTTGAACGTATGCAAGAATGCGCGAGTTCAGATTATAGCCCATTCGCTGGAAGAAGTTCAATTGAGTCTGCCACTTATCGCAATCACGATGACCATACACTTTTTGATGCGAACTTCTCGATGACCAAGCCGCGAGCAATTCACGTTATTCCATCGGTTATTAAATCAGTCCCGTCGTAAATAACGCGCTCCTCTCCTTCTCTCTCTCTTTATCATTTTTCTCATCTCTTTGTCTCTTCGTCCATCTTCCTCTCCTTCCTCTCCGTACCTTTTATCTGTATATATAATCGCGCAGAGTTCTGCTCTCGTTCGTTTTCGTCGCTAATTATTTTAATTGGCCGGCGCACATTCAAAAGAAGATACCCGGGGTAGGCAGCAAATGCTCCGATTGCTGCTGACTCCGAACGTCTTCTTTTTTTTTGTTCTCCCGACGCTAACTCTACGTTCTCTCCTTCGCCTTCGGAATCGCTCGTTAGCATATTGATTGGCGATGACGGGACACACAACGTTGAGCCACGGAGAAATTGAAAAGAACTGCGATTTAATAAATCGGTAACGTCTCCTCCTTTGAATCTTAACGTTCGTTTTAATGGCTACACTTGCGCCGTTTCAAAATGATTTCTGGGAAAGAAATACAATCAACGTTCGATCCAACTAAAATGTTGATTCATATAATAAGTTGGAAACAAAAATTCATTTAACGATCTCATTCTTTTTATTTGTTCATTAAAATGGAAAATGGAAGTTTTGATACTCGATTTATTAAGATTACAGGATGATCGTAGCGTTTATTAAAAATGTTAATCTCATTTTTTTGCGCTATAGAAACGAAGTGTAAGGTCCTGGAATGTCCTTCCTGTCAACCAAACGAGCAAACCTACAAATGATAATTGACTTGAAATACCTGTCGGCTCCAACGGACGGATCGTCATTATCATACCGGTCCGGGATAAAAGACTGTCATTATCACGGGGTAATTTTACAGTAGTGAACTAAAATTAAGAGAAACCGTGTTATTTATCGAGTTAACCACATTTTGAAAACGCTTCAACTATTCCGTGATTCTCGTATCTCGAGGCAAACATCTTCATACCGATTAATGCAGAATGAAAAAAACAACAACTCGTCAAAAGCTCGCAATGCTCTCGACTCGGATCCGTCTTGATATGATTCCCGATAAAAATCCAGCCGTTCCAATCGATCGAACCTTTCGTCTATTCCAATTCTTTTTCTTCCGTTTTTCGTACCTCAGTTCTTAAGGTGCATCGTCACAACTCACGCCGGCATGACGAGCAAAGAACAAGAGGCCAAGGAAGAAGGAACAGCAGAAGAGAAAGAAAAAGACAAGTCGAGTTAGCCGGCTATACTTGGTAGCCGTCCTCCCACGATATCGCGTTCGATCTCGCGCAAATGTCTCAACTGACCGGGGACATAAATTGTGGCCCTTTTTCTTTTCTCGAAAGGACGCTCCGAAGAACGGGAGCGAAAAGCGAAACAATCGGCGACGTGGGTGACGGAAAGTCCCCGCGTCTCTCTCGTATCCTTTAGCTCTCCTTTCTGCTCCCGACGAAAAGAGTTACGTTAGGGACCAATGCGACGAGAGCGGCAAACGTCGGCCACAAAGTCGTGCTCCGCCTACAAAGCTCATTCTCATCCGTCTTTCGTTCTCGTCCTCTTGCCACGCTGATCCTCACAGGGGCCTTGAATCAGGCCCTTCGATCCTCCTACTTCTATTTTCTCTCCTTCTCCCTTTTCTGCTTCATCCTGCGCCAATATCTGTACCCCTTATACCGCCGATTTCACTCTAACCACTACTACATTTACTACTATTACTACTACTACTCGAGCTTCATTCTCGTCTTATCTTACTGCTACTGATGCCTTGCCCGTGTCAATTAATGTCCTCTGCCTCTCTACTCGGTATGTCCGTTCCTCGCGCTTTAACCCTCACGAAGATTGATCGATAGCTGGACCATCGGCGATGAATTGACCAAACGCTGTCGTATTTTTCAGTAGCTCGAGCGTTTCTTCGCTCTCGCCTTTTTCTTCTTCTTCGGCTTTACTCCTGATATAGAGCATTCGCTTGTCCGAGATTAATGCAATATTTTATTAATGTTTACGTACGATCTGTTGTTGCTATCTCTTTCGAATAATCATAAAGTTGTTAACAAGCGTTGGACAATTTTACGCTACGAATGAAGCACCATTCGTTAGTCGTTGTTCTAAAATATACGGAAATTCAAAAAGGAAATGTACAATGAGAACAGGCGTACACGAATAAGCGAAAGCTAATGAGGCAGTTTGACTGCGTTGACGCAGGTTATATTTCTCCTTGACGCATCAAGAAGTTGTCGGACTGTCCGTTGTCATCCATCCGTCTATCCATCGGTCGCAACTGTTCGTTTCTCGGTTTCATGGTCCAGAGAAACGAGGACCAGCGAAGAAGAGATTGACGTGGCACGCTGTCCCTGTTGACAAGAATGTGACAAGAACCAAAGTGACCTTGCTCTTTCACTCGTTCCCCACACGAGGTAGGCGGTGCCACACTTCTGTTCTACATCATTCGCAATGGAGGCACACAAATAAAACCTAATGGTACGCAATTAATCATACATTTGTACCTTCCACGCGTTTTTTCCATCCTCAAACTTGTGTTACCGATTATCCCGATTGTCGATACAAAGTTGTAAATTCACGTGCAAAAGTATGATCCTAAAAATATGTCAGTTTTGAATTCTTTATCGCCGGTATGATTCAAGAGTACAATTTCGCCGGCGCGTAAGTTTAATATGGTCATGCGTACCTATGTATAATTTCTCAACGGTCGATAGAGCATTCAGTGAAAATGTATAACCGTGACAAACGCAGACTGACGTGCAAAAGAAGCGTGTAAATGGTGTAAGTGGTGTACTATACAGACGACAAAATAAAAACAAAGTAAAAAATCGAGAGTAAGAAGATTGCCGATCGGTCTTGACGTTCTGTGAAGAAAAACCGTGTCGCTTGAGTAATACGTTTCGCTGCCCACCCGTGGCGATCGTGGATGTTATCGTTTTGCAGGTTTTTCTCGCTTATTAAGAAATCATCAATCTTCTTGCATGCTCAACCAATCAACCCAGGCGCTATTCATCGATATCTCTCACACTGATGCGCCTACATACTGAGCGAACCCGATGAAATGTCATGATGGAGCTCATATTTCTAGAATACATTTTTTACCCTCTCAACATACAAGGATCTATACCAAAGTGTTAAAGTTTTAGAAAAAATGTGCGTTGGAGCTATTCTAGACGCAGCTCGTACGCTCAACGTTATGGCGGTTCACTTTTAATGCACGATGTCTCACTCTTGGCTCAAAAACCACACCCACTATTTCTAACTCCCAGTTTGAAATCGTACGTGATTTATTGCTGGAATCTACGGAAGGCACACTTGAGCTGGAGACAAAATACGTTTCAAACTCTTAATCTTTTCGTGCGAAACGCCAAGACGAAAAAAAGTAGAACGAATTTTCCCTTGAAGGTTATCAAAATCGAGTGTAATGAATGAAGAAAAAAAAGCATAAAATGAACATTGAAAGTAATTTAAAAATAATATTTTTATTCCGTGTTGAAATAACTACGCAGGGTATCAAAGATGAAAAAAAGTTGTTTGCGATAACGCATGTCGCGTCAGATTAGTCCGCCTGAGAGTGGTTTAGACACTTCGTAGACGTGAGTACATGCACAGTAGCCCCTTGAATACACGAGGAAAGAATAATCGTATCAGCTGGATAAATTCGCGTGACACCGGTAACGTGTGGATAAATCGCTGCTTCGCGAATCCATTTTAAGTAGGCACGACAAGACGCGTTATCTCTTTTTGTACGCTGTACTTACATCGTAGAACAATATTCTTTGAGCTGCGATAAAATTTTAATTCATTACTGTTGCTCTAATCTACCGCTGATTACAGCGAACAGTACATGCAAATGCAAAACCTTTGCGAAAGAACTTACGTTCTTGCGATACTTCGGAACAGTTCTGCCTACGGTTTTTGAACTTTGAAGACTAGGGAGTTAAATAGATGCGTCCATCTTCCCGTTTAAAGCGATTTTGTTCCTTTTGCTTTCCTACGCTCGATTATACCAGGAAAGAGACGGCCCATTGGTGCAAGGGCTGTTGTTATGAAATTAGCATGAGCGCTCAAGTCAAGAAAGTAATCGCTTCCCCTCCAGGATTGGGCAGTCGACCACGAAAGGCTTTGGCATACCGCTCCTCACGTCCCATTGGTCGGACGATTTATGACGGTGTTGCATGACGGGATCGACGAGCCGCTGCAGTATGAAAAACGTGGAATGTACGGAGTATCTTATAGCGCCGAAAATGGAAATTCGTCATTTACCAAACTTCAGATTTTCGCGAATGCCGACGGGATAAAAGAAAAAAGATCGCGGAAGAATCTTCATTGCCATCACAACATTTTAGAATAAGTAATTGGAAAATATTCTGCAGAATGTGAGGCATCGTAAAAATCCAACGATGCAGCCCTCTGTTTCTTAGCTTACAAAGATATGTGTAATTAATAATAATAAAACGAGGGTTCAGCTGACATACGTAAAACTCGTTGAATGAAATTCCGAAATCAGAAAATACTAATGCAACGCAAAAGGGAAGGTGAACGAGAAGAAAGGGGTCAAAGTGGGCGTGCCAGAGCAATAAACTTTGCGTGCTGTCCTTTTTTGCGATCCTAAAAGTTCCCCGGTTCATCGTGAAGTCATCGCGACGCCGGTGGCTCTTGCGTTCCAGAGTCGATATTAATTTCAAGAAAGAAGAAGCAAGAGAAGAAGGACAAAGAGAAGGGGGAGATGGTACTTCGAAGGAAAGAGGAAACAGGAACGAAACAACGTGGAAGACCATCTATGAGATGAGAAAATAATAATAAAGTGGAAATGAGCGAGTCCGTCCATAAATTGCTGGGCTCCTTGTTAATGGCCTGAGTCCCCCAGGCGACCTCAACTAAACGTGCCTTGGCTGACCTGGCTTCTCTTTCAAGCTTCTTTCTCTGCGCTTCTCTTTCTCTTTCGGCCGTTTCTCTATCATTCTTTCTCAGTTACAGAGGGCTTGACTCGTTCAAGACGCGCCAGGAAGCCTCATTTCTGCATTTAATGGACGTCCAGCAATGGCCACCGAGTTCTACGCTGCCGAGCCTTGAAAACAAAGAGTACGTCAATGCGGACGCAATTGACTGTCGGGCGTAGTTCGCAATATTCTGCTTTTTTCAGCTTTCCGGTACGGGATCGCTGCTTGCATGACGCGGCTTACAACTCGGAGTTCTGTAAATTTCGAATCTCGATCAAGCGTTGAGATTCGAGATACAATGATGATTCTTTGGAAATCATGAGTTCACTCGTGGTTTTTTAAGTTTCTAGTGCGAAATATAAAAGTTTTGTTAGAAAAGACTTTTTCTAAAACTAGTTACAAACATATGTAATAGCGATTTCATTTTTTACAAGCGATGGCAAGATTGAAAAAGTACACATTTTTTCTTTACTTTTGAACAATTCATGGAAATCTTCGAGTAGTCTGAAAAATTTTACTTGGCACTTTCTTCTTCTCAACAACAAATAAAATTATGCTCGTCAGCGATTGATTGAAAATTATTTTTTTATTAGTTAAGGGTTTGGTATAACGCGCGTTTCCATTCTCACGAAAAAGGGTTTTGAATTGAACTACACTGTGCAAATCTCACGTGATAAGTTGGAAGCTGATGGTATCGAAGTGTAGTGTACCGGTCATGGATAATTCAGCGCACAGCTCATGATACAGATTACCAACTATGAATACATAATAATCGAGAATTAAAGTGCAAATTATAATTGCGCCCTACACTTTTTTATCAGATTTAAATTGTATTTCAGGACTTTTAAATTTTCTTACTTTCAAAATCAATAGAAATGATGGATAAATTTTCAGTATAAATAAAAGTTAATGAGACTTTGATTAAATGATAAATCAGGTATATAATTCATAAAATTCTCAGTAGTTTTTTTTCAAAAATCCTACGTGTTCGTAACTTTATGTGACTATGTTTTATACATAAAATGAAACTGAAATTATTCAAAACTTATACATGGATACGTTATCGATGAAATACGGCAAAAAAACATAATTCATAAATAACATTGACAGCCCTTGAATATTTCAACGTTCAGACAAACGTTTATTTGTATCATTCCGTTTTTTTCACATTTAAATAAGTCAAGTTCTTTTCACACAAATAAATAATTTTTGTTCATTACTGACTAAAGTTTTTATAATTGTATTTATATTCTGCAATGCCGAATAAGTGACAAATTGCCACGCTCTTGCAAATCACTTTTGTTCTCTTTGTACCAGAAGTAGACGTTGATTGAAAAAAAAGAATCAAGTTTGTTATTAATTTACAATCCACGCTTTTTTCCTCGAAAAGAAAACTATAATTAATTATTTTTCAACTGGTTCAGCACAACATTTCCATCTTAAAAAATAATCTCTGCAAATCTGCATTTCGTCAACATTTTACTCAGAAATGTAGGTTTTGCTTCATTTTTTAGAATTTCACTGGTCCTGTAATAAGTGAAATTTGTGTTAATAAAATCAATACACTTGATAGTCAAGAACTTCATTCATTACAATGGATAATAAAACACGACTTCTCGTTTATAAAAATCGCAAAAATCCTAGTCATACTTTACTTTCATCCAAGAATCCGGTGTATTGGATACCCTGGATATACCTGATGCCCTGGATAGAACTGATGCACTGGATATGCCGGTTGCACCGGATAGAATGGATGCACCGGAATTAATGGCCGCACTATCTGTACAGGTAGAGTTGGATATACTGGATACTCTTGATATACCGGCTGCACCACTGGCACAACTGGTTGCACTACCGGCTTCGCTACTAAATAAAAAATACAGTGAGAAATAAAGAAACAAACTCAAAATGTAGAAGAAAAAGGGAAACTTCTCAATTCAAACTTTTTCCGTGTTCAACTTACCCACAGATACAGTGGGTTGGGCCACTTGGACAGTTATATCGGGTTGCTTTACTTGGACAGTTATATCGGGTTGCTTTACTTGACAATCGTAACCTGGAGGACAATCCGGAACTACAAAATAAAAGGTTCTCAATTAGCCATTTGTAACATTGAAATAAACTTTTGGGACCATTAACATTTAGAAAAAATGTAAATTTGGTAATATCGTGATATTTTGTGTACTCAATTTTTGACTTACCATACTGAAGCCCTAGTTTTTTAATAACTGGAACTTTGTTTTTTACAGTTTCGTTTTTTGCAGCCGCAACTACAGTAATAGTTAACAAAAAATATAGAGCATTCATGTTGGAATTAATGAAATGTATGGTACTATCACGCAAATGATTAAAATCGAGTCGTTTTTATACTATGAATTGGAGAACGTGGGGGTTGATATTGAAGTGGGAGATTCACAGAAGCATTCACAGATTTTTCCATACAAACAGATGACTGCATGTGATGGGAATAGCTTTATGTTTACAAGACCTTCCCAGAAACATTCGCTAAATTATAATTTTTGGGCGTGATAAGTTTATTGAATATTGAAAAAATGAATCTGTGCATTAAAACGAATTAATGAGCTTATACTTTCAGGTGTAAAACGAGTCCCCTTGAAACTAATCTGGGTCATGACGATAATTTTGAGTGCCCACTTTTTAATAACTCGGGTGCCAATTGTTTTCATGAAAAGTGAAATAGTAGAAATGTTAATTAAGAATGTTTTTTCCCGAAATGATTGCAAAATTTTATTTCAAATTATACTAATTATCAGTTATATAAGAGTGGCGTATTTTCTAACAATGTCCCTGTAAAAGGCGAACACTTGTTCACTAGCTTCTTTACATCTGTTCACACACTCAATCAATTCATTTTCAGAAAATCGCCCAGATGTGTTGCAGCATATTAGACCCCTTTTTATACTGTCGAAGCCACATGTGAAAGTTGCTCGTGCATTCTGCAATAAATTGTTATTCAATGAGCAATGTTCTTACATAATGCATGTATTAAATTTAAGAGACCACATACTTCTAGTTCGGCTGCATCTGGATCCAGAGTAATCGTCCCAGAATCTTTTTCAACCATACAGTTCACCGCAGCGACAGTGAATTTCATGGAAAGGCTCGAATTTATCAGTGCTAGACAAGCTGCATTAATGGCACATGCCAACAGCTGAAAAAGTTTTCAATCTATACATTCTGAGTAGACAAAATTTGGAGTCTCGTAAAGTTTCAAGTCGATTATTGTTTACAAAAGATAGTTTCATGAAAACGGAATCTTACTCCTCCGGAATCTTGCATTTCTTGAACATTGATGCATATGCTGGATCCGGGATGTAACGTGGTCATTATCGCAGCTTCGCAGGTGTCTTTTATGTACAATTCCATTAATCTGTCATTGATACCTGTGAAATTTATCAGATTAATTTAGGTTTCGAAGAACAAATATATTCGAGGAATGCGAAAAAAATTATTTCAAGGCTAAACACATCTCCTTGAATCGACGTTTAATTAGTTGGGTTTGTTTGATTGAATTATTGCATGTAAGGCACGTACTCGGAGGGCCTTTAATTGGAGTATAGCACACTTCGACGGTCGCTTTGTCGTGCAACATTTTGTGCATCCTCGTCTCGACTGGGCCATAAATTCCAGATATGACAGCAGTATCACCTAAAAATATATTTCGTATTATTGACAAGTTCAACAATTTTATTATTTATAATTGAAAACCCTATTGAATAAAGTATGAAAAAAACTCTTTTTTGAAAATGACACTATTTTTCTGCTGTAATTAACGACGTAATTTTTTTTTTTCAAAATGCGTTTCGTACGAAAATATTTTAAAAAGTTTGGTTAGAATGGAAAAATTTCGATATTTACGTACCTTGCATCAACATTGTTGAACCATCCGGATTGGAAAGATTATTCAGCTCACATTTAATTGGTCGAAGAGTATTATTTAATTCGATTTCCATTTCCGAGATTATTGTAATTTTACGATTGTTAAATGAACGAGAATTTCGGCGAATTTGTAAACAGCGCAACAGCTTCTATCACGTGTAAGAGCGACTGTCGGCAAAGGCGGAAAATGGATAATAGTGATCTAGAAAATTACGAGATGGCGAAACTAGCGCTGCGCGAGCGAAATGTTGTGAATGCGGGAATTTCAAATTTAATTTTATTCTGTGTTTACGTAATTTCCTAAGCATAAACACAAAGTAATTATCAAAAGACTGAGCGTTGGACGATAAATCTTTCCGATTTATCGCATACGAACGTAGCGAATTCGTGGTTTTTTTAAATTTTAGATTATTTGCCAAATGCATAATTTTCGAGAAATTCGATTTTCTTATTTTTGCAGATCTGCATCTCTCAATTACCATTTAATCTTCACAAAAATTCAATTGTTTGCCCATTAAACCCGTGTCATAACAAAATTTTCAATTTACGATTCTGATAAACTTCGATGTATTTCGATTAACTTTAATAACCCGACGACTTCAAGCGATCACAAATTTTTTTGCTCTTTAAATACGAAAAAAGAGCAGTTTACCAGGTCAACTTTTCGATCAAACAATTGAATCAGATCATGCTCCATTTATTTATCATGTTATAAACCAGAGACGGAAACTGTGGCTGTAACTCAAGTTTCAGGATTGTTTTCGATGTTTTCAGTGTTTTCTGCCTCGTCAATTTTTTCATCATCTACAAAAACGTACGATCTTTTTAGCATGAATACGCCGTAAATTATTCTCTGTACGAAAACATGGTTGTTGCAATTTATATTACCGTTCTCAACTACCGAAGTTCCGCTTTTATCATCGGAAATAACCGATTCCTCCGTTGAACGTGTCACATCTATTTCTTCTTCCTCGAGTGAATCATGACTTTTAGAATCAACTTTATAGCGTTCTTGCATCTGAGACGGATTGTAGAGAAAAGCAGTGTACTTTTGACCCCAACCGATGTAAACATTATCACATATTCTACCGCAAAACAAATTTTTTCATCACACAACTAGTAAAACTCATAAAATTGTGCATCGAGTTGTAAAAAAATTCTTTCCGAAAAATTGCGTCGGAAAATCATAAATATTTTCATTCCAGTAACCAGTACTTCCGATAACGTATCATTCCACGGCTTTTAATGCCGAATCTTTTTTGGGACAAACCTTCCCGCAGCAAATGCGAACGCTCCTGGCCATATATTGGAGCGAACAAGAGCGACTGCCGTTTCCGGTCGAATTCTGGACGATTGCCGGGTGGTCCAGGGTGGCATGGAATCTATTGTAGCATCTTCCGATAGCGGAGCGAGCAACGAAGGTCCTACTTCTTCACTCTTCTCGGCTACCTTTCCTTCCACCTCCTCTATCACGTTTTCTGGGTCTTCTTTCTGGAGACGCAAGGTAGACTTTTGAATTGTTCCCACCGAATTTTCCAGTGCGGTAAAGTTGTCGAAAGAACTTAAACATTTTTCGAAACAGGTTTTTCCTTATCACCTCATCTGTAGACGCGTTGAAATGCGAAGTGACGCGTCCTTGTTTCAAAAGATACGGAGTGTGATGACACCAATAGGATATTGAAGGATCCGTTAATTCTTTCATGGACAATCGTTCATAATTAACGTTTTTGATCAGAACTCTACCTACATGTGAGAAAGGCAAAAGTCATTATAGAGTCACTGATAAATATTCCACAATACTATCTCGTCGCGGACCCATTTCCTGCTCTTCCTCAATTTCTTCTTCTTCTTCCGCTTCACCAAATGTAAAATAACCAACGGGCGAGATAAGAGTGGCAGCACTTATACGTGCGATTTGAGCTCGAAGATAATTTTTTTCCACTCCCGGAAAGGGAGGATACGTGTACATCTAATAAAGAAATTGCGCAATTTTATCAACGAGTTACGAATAGCAGCGCGCAAAAACTAATCAATTACTTGATTCTCCAAGTTCCCGGTGAAGAAATAAACGGTTCGACGCGCCGACACGATTTGTTCAGGTGTCACGGATGGCAGTTCTACGAAGTCGTCCAATCCAGGAGAATTGCACACGAAGTACGCCTGATATCGATCATGTGGCATAATTTTTACGCCGATCAAATCGCATTGTTTAAAGAATATTTGAGGATTGAAAGTGAACCTTGGAATTCGCTCCGGATCCAAGCGGTTCAATCGGCACTTCCGGCTTTGATGATTTTTTCTGAGGTTTCACACCGGACTCCAAGCCTTTTTCCTGTTCTCCGTCGTCGTTCATTTTAGTTTCCGAAATTCTGGAGGCCACCTCTACTTCCGAGGCTTCACCAGCCGCACTTTTAACCAATAATCCCTTTTCCTCGTTCATCCATTTTTCCGCTTCGAGCTGTTGCTTTGTAAA